>OMPJ01021316.1:14165-34212 GCA_900312935.1 Carapus acus
CCCCACAACCACCCCCCACCCTTCCTGTCCTGCCTCATGAATGGACTCAATTTAAGAAAGTACTACACAAGCTCCGTAATACTTCAAATCAAATTAAATCAGCTTTTGCTGGTAAAGACCGGCATTACAGACTCGTCTGCAGAGGCCTTTAGAGACTCGCGGCAGAGTTATCGAGCCAGGGCCCAGCTGGGTTTGAAGATGGGGAAAAACGCTCTCAAAGCCCGTCTGACGTCTGCGGTGAAAGGAAGAATCCTCAAGAGTGAGAGGGGCAAAAGAAAGAGAGAGAGAGATTCCTCTCCACCAGGGTACAACAGAGAGGGATGGAGAGGGAGAGGGCCGCAGCCAAGGAAAACACACAAGACACATAGGGCCCAAACCGGAAGATTTCTCTCAAGATAGACGGCGTTGCTGGAATGAGTGCGAAAAAGTTGAAATCATTTGTTCCACATATTTGTCTGCATGTGCTGCATCTGTTGGTTTTTGTTGACACACAGGACAAATTCTTACTATGTGGACAAACTGCACAAGACACACACAAAACTGTGGAGGCGTTTTGGCGCCGGTACCTGCATCCCGTAACATGGAGGACAGAGTTTCTCTCTGACATGTCTCAACATTCCAGGGAGTCCTACATTTCCCAAAAGATCCCTCAGGAAAAAGGTATTTCCTCTCACGTTACCGGCCCACGCGTGGCAGGTACAGAGTGTGCGAGCTATTTAAGGAGACACCGTGTCGCTCCCCATTATAGATATGACCATGACACACACTCACACACGCACGCACAAAACCCGCACGCACAAAGCCTGTGTTTGAATAATAACACGAGAGCCTGTGCGTGTTGTAAATCGCTAATCATGCACATGTTAGGAATTAGAGAGAAAATAGAGGAAAGAGCCGACCGAGCACTGCAGGGTTTGTGGAAACCGACAATAAAATAAGTAGGAGAGGCGAGATCAAGACCCCAACTTTGTTCCTACGCCTATAGAGGCAGACACCCACAGCGCGGGGGCGGATTATGGGATAAATTCGACCATTTTAAATATCCAGAATGATTAAATTCAAAAGCAAAGGGAGTCACTGTCGAAGAAACTGCCAAAGAGCGAGCAACATTGGCTACGGTGAGAGAAAATTCACGGAGCTGAACCGTTCCGGATGAAAATGACGAGTCATCTGGCACATGCTGGGTCATGTGACACACGTTGGCTAGCCGCTAGCCGTGGCTATCCAAGCACAACCAGCTCTAGTTGTTCAGCCCGCTTAGCAAGGGAGCCGTAGATGCCCATGGGGACTAAAAACAGTGTTCTAAGACTTATCAATGTGTCTTTTTAAGGAAATGGAAGCTAATAAACTGGACAATCACATTTGCATAAATCGTAACCGCTCGCTGGAAGCAGAGGGCCCGAAGCAATCAGCCCATGAACGAGTTTGGCCGACTGGGATTTCAATTCCACTCTCATTTTACAGGTTAATAGCGGTGTGTTATTGGTATGTAGTCGGAGCAAAGCCGAACTTTGGGGATTACAACTTGCCAAGCACTCATGTGAAATGACCTCTCCGCCGGGCGCCGTGCTGCCATGAAATACGAGGACGACAATTAGCCAAACCGCAGACCATCAACCTGGAGTGACAAGAAGACTCCAGATAAAAACATTTGCACTGCCATCGACGAAACTTTCTACATGGCTGATTTGAATGAAACCAGAGGGACGGAGCCGCCCATCTCGTGAGGAACGCGTCCCTCTTGCGTCCCCGAGACGCCCCCGACTCTTCGGCTGAGGACACATCGTCGCCTCGCGCCTGTCAGCGCGTCTCTCTCTCCCCGCACGGCCACTTTGGTTCCTTGTGACTCTCGGGTTTCGGTGCGGTACGCCGGCTAATTGCGCCGCCTCCTCGGCGGGGGCGTTGGTTTCCACGAAAAGGAAATATTTGTAACCAAGGAAGTCCAACAATAAACTGGAATCCTCCGCTCTGACACGCCACTCACCACCTCCTTCACATCCACCTCCTGAATCATGTTCTAACGGCCGGGCAGACATGAGGTCCTCCAACCTCCCTCCCTCTCTCTCTCTCTCCCTCTCTCTCTCCATTCTGATGCAAAGAAATGATGTTACACAAGCTTTCTGTTTTCATTGGATTAAAAGTTCAAACAGAGGGGTGATCTTAGATGATGGGGAGCAGCCCGCGGCATTCCTCTTACACTCAGCGTGTGTGAGTGACGCGTGATGGGAACGGTCTTATCGGGTGGGAGGTGAGGTGGGGAAATGGCGGGCGAGGGAGCGGAGGAGCGGGACACGCACTTGGCCGGTGGGCTTAGTAAAACAAGCCGGACGGGAATCCAAAGATAACTGAGGCACTCTGCGGTTCTCCCGTCCGAGAGTCGCAGAACCTTTTACAGAGGAGACTCTTCGACTGACCGACCGGCCGGCTTGCCGACAGATCGTGCCTCTCGTGTGTTTACACGTAATCTCCCCCGTCGCCGTATCCCTGTCTGAGGCTTTCTGGATGCAATGTTGCGTTCTGGCCCGTCTGAAGTCTCGACTCCGCGGTCTGGCCCGTGCGCGCGAGGGGGGAAGAGACGCCAAGACTTTGGGTGGTTTCTATTTTTAGGGTTTTGTATTTCCCAAAAGGCGCGTTTGACTTCTCGTCCGTGATTGAGCGCAGTGGTTTTCTTGTTCGCATCTTGACATTTTTGTGGAAACGCAAAAGCGCACATGTGCTGCGACCTCAGTTGCCCACGTCGCTGCGCATTCTCCGTCTTCACCCCGGCCGGCTAAAAGCTCCGCCGAGGAAAGAACTGGGCTAGAAAACCTGGAAGGGAGAGCGACCGCGGCCGACGAGGGGTGAAACGAAGGCGATGCGGTCTTTAATTATGCTTCCCGTATTTTGCTCTGCCCAGTCAAACAACAGCGTCTCCCATGTAGCGAGGGACGCCAACCAATCAGGACGACACCTCGCCAATCCAAACACTCCTCTGTGTGATGGAGTGTTTATGGAAACGGCTGCCAACTGGGAAATTATCACATCTATATGTCAATTTCTCCATGAGCACATCCTTAGCGGCACACACACACTCACACATACACAAGCACACTTCCAACACTGTGTCTTCGCTGCGATTCCTCTGGAGATGGAGGTTCAGGTCCAGGTCCAGGTTCAGGATCAGCTCGTTCTCCAGATTCTTGTGTGTACTGTGCAAACAGGAGCTCTCTGAGAAACCAAGAGAGGCTTTGCGCTGATCCATCTTGCTACTGGGGCCCAAATAAAACACTACAAAACCCTCTGGCACCATTCTCAGAAAATACTGAAAGATGTTGCCAGATCTCTTGTGCTCAAATTTACATTTCAGCTGAGCTGGCCTTCATCTCGTAGATAGCTCCTTTCGCCCAGGTGCCTGACGTGGCCCGCTGTGGAGGGTCCGGAGAGGACGCTGATCGGCGTGGACGTCCGGCGGGAACACGCTGACACGCTGTTTGTTTACCAAAAAGCGGAGATTTGGGGAGGCCTGCGCCGCTCCGACCACGGCCGTGCCCAGATCTGCGTCAACAAGATCCGATCGGCGCCGATAAGACGTGACCTCACCTTCTCTCGCAATTCCCCGCTTTCCAAACATTTACATCCAAACGATTCAGTGCTGACGCGTGTTTCAAAACTGCAGCATCGTTAACGAGCGCGAGCGTTCTCGATCAATCCACCGCCAATTAAACGCGACACCAGCCGGACAGACGGGATGACGTGAGGATCATTAAAGTGCATTAAGGGATAAGAGGAAAGCTCAAAGGAATCAAGTCGGCTGCAGAAATCTGGGACTGAGAGCAGCTATGAGCTTTCGCAGCTGGTCTGGGGCCATACACACACACACTTCTTTTCCCCTATTGTCCTGGCATCACTTCTGAGGAGAGCAGAGATGAGGACCTCCCAAAGGCCTCTTTGGCAGCACTCCCTCTGTCCAAAAGGAGCTGATACGCGGGTCAGAGTTTTCGTGACACACACCAACCGCTGCGCTGAAGCCTCAGACACAGACCACACCGGCCCGGTGGAAGGAAGAAGCCCACACAGTGTTGACGAATATGAAAACACCAAAAAGGTCTGCCGCACAGACAGGAGGTTCTGGACCCCGTCCAAGCATGTGTGAGAGATTTTGGTCGGTCGCTGGCGAGATAAAACGTTTGTAAGTCTGCGCTGCGTGCTTGGAGGCCGTGGCGAGGTCTGCAGAGCAGCGAGGCCAATGGCCGAGCCGCCGCGTGTGATGTGTGCTCGCTGACTGCATCTTCTCCGAGTGTGAAAATTGTAATGAAACGTAAGAGCGTCTCCCCAGCCACAATACGAGAAGGAGTTGTTCGGCTTCCCAGCTGGCTCTCTTTGGTTCCTCCCATGAGTCCTTGTAGATATTTGTGTTCTTGACTCCCAAAGCCACCATCAAAAAACGAGCCACCTACAAAAGGAATCTCATATGGTTGCGATGGCTTTATGTGCGGCTTTTAAGTATAAGGAGGTAAGAGTCCTTTCTGTAGTCCATTTACTGAGAGGAATTCATAATCAGAAGTTAAATCTGAAGATTTTATCGGTTGGAAATACTTCTTCGGATATTACATTAGCACCTGGAGCAGATAAACACATGCAGCACAAACGTAGGTTAGCCAACATCAGCAACGAAAGGTGATTTGAGAGAGAAGCTATCAACCATCTGCACGGCCTGAGCACCTCCAGAAAGACTCTTTGGGCCTCAGGGTTACGGTTCAGGTTTGGTTCTGCCCCTACAGGCAGTGATGTGCGCTACACCACATGACAGAACCACAAAAAACACAGCAAGAACCAGATTGTACCGAAACCTGTGTGAGTGTGTGAGGCCTGTAATTACAGAAAGGTCAACATCTGAAAAGGCTCCACTCCAACTTCTGGGGGTTGCAAACATAATTCAGCAGTCACAGAAAAAGGTCACACGACATCCTCAGTCTCCATCAAGCCAAAGAGGATACGGCAACTATGAGAAGATAAATGCACAGATGGTCCAATGCGTCAAATGTCCTTTCCAAAAATGCATTTCTACAAAAAGGCTTTTCTACAGCAAATCCTTAATTCGTGTCTCATGAAAATTACACGAGGTCTCAACTATCCTTTGCACAACTTCCTTTGTAAAGTGGGATAGTTGATGCTTGGGCACCGCTGGAACATTGGCGTATTCGCAGCAATTACGGTATAAACGTGCGCTGGCAGGTGGCACCATTATTACCCATTCAGATTCACAAAGCGTCCTTCTGTAACTCCGTATGACATCATGAGCTCAGCCCGGCCTCGGGTTTGTCCTCTGCCCGTCGCTGAGCCAGATGTCCTTTAAAAGTAAATTGGCTGTATTGAGACACTCGTGTAAAACATCATATATCTGTCACGACAGTTTGCCGTCGCCATCACGTGCCTGCCTTCTATGAATAACAGACAAAAGTATTGGGATGTCCATTGCCAAGTCATACATCGACCAGAACTGCCCAGTATTTGCTACGGAAATGAGACGCAACAGCCCGTCAATCAGGCTCCATGGGACCCAAACATTGTGTTGCATTAGACCCAACGAGGGGCGGTGAGGTTCATGGCTTAGGAGGCACCAGCTTCATCACAAGTTTTTAGAGTGCAATACCCGTTTTAAGGTGCAATAACTTTTGCAATGTTCTATTTAAATTGTTACATTCTGCTTCTCATGTTTATAATGTCTAATCCATCCCTCTTTCCCCCGACCCTTCCTTTCCATTTCATTGCTTCTGAGAGAGCTGTGCAAAAAGATTTCCACAGGATCTGGATCGCTAAAAAGCGAAATAAAAACCTTAAACCTTGGACCTTGAAACATACAAAATCAATAGAGCAGCTTATTCACCATTTGATTGGCAGCAGTTAACTGATTATATTCAAAAGTAACTTTGCAGCGCAAGTGACTGGATGAATATAACTATTTCATGACTATTTTCATTTATATTTTTTCCTGTCCATGGTGACAGGCGAGGCATGGCCTCTCCTGTCTACTGTTTACTGTCACAGCTGAGGCTCTTTCTGTAGACCGAACCCCAAAAACAGTCTTAGGCCTTGTTGCGTCCAAGACCCCAAGATTCCAAAACGTGACCGTCGGATCCGATCCCCGTTTAGCACATAAAAGAGCACACACTCTGACATGAACAACACAAAGAGGCACAGGTTCCTAAATCAACAACGATCTCGCCGAAGCGAGTGCTTTTCATCTCACGCCGCGCGGCACCCGGGCACTGACATAAACATAGAGGAGACGGGGGCTAAGGGCAGCAGGTAGGGTTAGCACGGTGCAAGGTCCGCATATTTGGCAGGAGAACAGACATGCGGGGTTTAATGACGGCGGGTGCAGGCCCGGCGCGGGATAAGGTTTCTGTCTCTCTGCGTTCCTCTCTGCCATCACTCACCGTAACGACCACGCTGCTGGAAGGGACGCAGTCAAAACATCACGCTTGTTTTCCTGTGTGTGAGATGGCCAGAAACTAAATGTGATATAACGTGTAATTTAACTTCAGCGCAAGACTGAACAATACGTGTAAAGGCAATTTTGGATCCACTTTGGGTTTTGGAGTGGAGGGAAAACAAGGCTGGCTTATTACTCCTCCCGCAGGGGTTGTGTTTTCTATCTCCATCTGTTTGCATGGTTCGTTTGCTCAAACTTGGTCGGGGTACAACCGAGACAAAAGCCAGTGGAATGACTTTAAAGCGTCTACACCAGCTCCCCGACAGCAGGATTGAGCCGCAATCGTCCTGTTGAGGGCGAATCTAAGCTGTCAAAGCATCAAAATTCAGGCCTGCCTCAGAAACTCGGACGACGTGTCGTGTCGTGATTAAACACGCTGGCTTCTGCTCAACGCGTTTGCGGGATTAAAGTTTTCTCAATTTACAAGGAAGCGGATGAAGCAACCTCCTCCTGGGATTGAGGGTGTGGCCGAGCAATTTCACAGCAGAGGCGCCATTTTCTTTGGACCAGTCAGAGGCGTGTTTGAGGGGGAAGAGTCAGTCTCAAGCTGTGCATCCATCATTTATAGTCTGAGCTGCCGTTACTACCTGAGATCCACATAGAACGTCTGTAAAAAAACAAGTTTTCCACCCAGCAAAGCAGAAAAACACATTTCCCCATGAATGCAGCCGCTCTCGAACAAATGCACTTCTGTTGACTGATAATGTCAAGGATCCAGTGAACTGAGTGGCCTTGTGGCTGAAGTTTCCACCACAACTCTGCGGTGTTTCTTAACGGCATCCATAATCAAGTAAAGCTTGGCATTTATTATCATACATTTGCCTTAAGCTAAAAGACCTCAAATAAACCCCCCTCCTGTCAGTCCACGCAAAGGGAAAATACGTCTCAGCGTTGGAGATGTATAGTCTTCATGGGAAACGACCTCTCCTTGCGTCGGTGGTGGAGCCGTGATTCTGCCCGGAGGTGTTTCCTACAGGAATTCCAGGAGATGGAGATGAAGATGAGGAGAGCGGCGCTTATATAATACACCCTGGCCTTCCTCTCCTCTTCTCCTCTCCTCTTTGTGGTCTGCACTTCAAGAGTTGTGACAACCTTCGGTGGATGGATGTGAGGTGGGCTGAGCTTCTTTTTCCTTCCCTCTCTCCGCCCTCCCCCACTTTCAGGGGGGGCCCTCTCCTCTAAAACCCGAGCGTCTGTCTTTCATCTGGACCTCGCAGCTGGAAGTGATTAAGCATCAAACCATTTAAGGAGAAAAGGTTCCAGAGAAGGCGAAGCGAGCAGGGAGGGGAGACACTGCGCAGCCAGGGCGAAGAATAGCCGTGCTAATAAAGACGGAATGGAAGGGGAGGCTCGTGTTCAAGAGGAGAAAAGCTCTGATCCATTCTCTTAGAGGTCCGAGTGGCCCCGGTGCGATAAAAGGAGTTGCGAGCGAGTTCTTTAGTCTCGCCGCAGAGCCGCTCGCTGGATCCTACCGGCCGATCCAGCGTCATCCAGGAGGAATGAGAGCGCAACACCTTGGAAACACATTCAGCTCGGTTTTATAAGCCCTCGGCTGAGCGTTTATCTCTGCTCCACAATCTCTGCACGTACAGAGGGAAAGAATCGGATTTTGTGGGCTCCGGTTTGAAATCACCTGTACAGTCACCCTCAGCCATACAAAAATGTTTTTGCCAGCTAATGGAATTTTTTGGGGAGAGTGACTCAGTAAGTCTCTGATCTCCACATCCAGAGAGGAGATGGTGTGTGTGTTTGTGTGTGTGTGTGTGCCTGTTCTCCCAAGGGCAAGTTAATTCAAAAGCAAAGGATCTGATGCACCCGGGAAAACAAATATGACAAAAACTCCATTGGAGGTGTGTTTGCTGTAGAGTGGTGTGTGTGTATGTGTGTACACGCGTGCGCGCGCTCTGCATTAACTCTCTAACCACCTGGAAAAAAGTGCAATGCGGTAACTCATCTGGTGGACTGCTGGTGGATGCATTAGTGTGTTTATTTTCCAAAGGTCAGGCAGGAGAAACAAACCTGCTGTTATTTTCTTATACACGCTGATCTCTGGTTAAGCCGATGGAAAGAAAACAAAGGGAAAATTACCAGTTTAGGCGTTTCGCATTGAAGATTGGGGAGTTTGAGAAACCCCAGCAGCAATTTTGAAGTTGTCAGGGTGTGTTTGCTGACTTAAGCTCTTTGTTTCAAAAGTGGGTGGGTGTTTGTTGTTTGTTTTTGTTAGATGTTAGCTATTGGCTAACATCTAACATCTATGTGGCTAATTGTGTTTTTTGTTATTGGCCTCTTTACCATTAATTCATATAGAACACTGTGAGTAGTGTGTATGTGTGTGTGTGTGTGACTCATGTCCCCGCTCTTGTTTAGCCCTCATCTGTCTACTTAATTCTTTACATTTCCACGCCATCACGAAAAGTACATTTGCTCGCTCTCATCCCTTTATGTCTCCATGTTGGCAACGAGTTCCGGACCCGTGGGACCGTATAGCGTCAGCCTTCAAACATGTGCATCACCATGGTAACGACGGCCTCCGACACAGCGCCGAGTGCTTTAGAAATTGAGCGATGAGGAATTTTGAGCTCGCTATTGTTGATGCTCCTCCGCTGTTGTATGAGTAAATAAACGATACCCGCTGTGGCGTCCTGATATAGAAAATAAACTTGAGGAGGAGTTACCGCAAAACAAAGATGAGTATTACCTCTGACACATTGGGGTTACAGATGTTTTTGTTCAGCGCAAGAATCAAACCGCAGCTCGATGAAAAAAGATAAGTGCGCAGCTATTGTCCCTCACCTTCTAGTGGTGGATACTTCTGGTCAGGGAAAAAATTGGTGGACTGTGCATAGGTATTAGGCAGTAGCAACTTATTCATTGGCTCAGATTCAACAAGGTACTCAAGGTGGCTAGGAGGAGGGTTTGTGAGACACAGTGTGACAGACGATTAGTTTTTATCATCCACTGGTCAATGCATGGATGTGAAATGAATACTGAGTCTGCGGCTACTGATCCCAGTTGCTACGACTCAACCTCCTAGTTGAGTGCACGGCTAATCCCAGTGTCTGGGCGGGTAGCGGACAGGCGCTAATGCAAACCATACCTAGCGTACGGGTGGTGGTGGGTGGTTGGGGGGACACCGATGGTGGCTTGAACAGTGGTGACGCAGCAGCCTGGAGCGGGCGTGAGAAGGTCTGCCGAACGTGATGGCACAAGCGCAGCGCCGACACGGTTCCCCGGTGAAGTCCGGTGGAGCAGCCGTCCACACTTCTACACCGAGGTCTCTCGGGACGGTTGAGATCACCGCTGGCAACATCCCGCATGGCGCCAACAGGCACAGGCGCAGCAGAGCGGGATGCAGAGCGGGATTGCGGACAATAGTTTTGCTCTCTGTTGACATACATTCACATTTTCCGATAGAGATGTTCGAAATAAGTGCCGCAAAACCACACGACAATTTTATCACTCGGTGGTCAACATGATGGGTAATAATATACGCACCACAGCAGACATCAGATTTAGCTCTGTCCTGTCTGCATCGATAGTCTGCGTCCCAGAAAAACTGGTCTGGTTGGGGTTTTTTTTTAGCGCTAATATTGTCTCGGGAGGGAATTAAGTTGATGAATAACCTTGTTGTACACTCAGAATTGCGTTCAGATGTGACACGGGACACGCAGATGCAGATGCACGCTTGTACGCTCATGGTCCCCAAGGCCTTGCTGAGGTCAGCACTTAGGATTGGTTGGATTCCTCCACTGTGGCGCGGGGATCCAGAACTGCGGTGTGGCAGCAACGCTGCTCTTCCAAAGCTCGGCACCGAGTTCTGTACCACCAGTCGGGCCCTAATGAAATAGCGGCGCTTTTCCGTCTTTCAAGCAGCTCCATCTTCCAGAGGGCATCGGCTGGGGAAAGCATTACGCTGCGTGCACGGGGCGGCTTCCAGAAAGTACTGACATTTTTGGGGTGGTTGGTTTTTGCGTGCAGATATGGAGGCCACCCCGTCTAAGGGATATGTTTGACAGTCACGCTACTGCCATTGTAATTTCATTGCAGCTCAGTGGAAAACAGTGATTAAAACAGACAGCTTGGAAGGATGGGTCGGAATTTTGTGTCGCCGTGATTTATGGCGAAGGGATTGTGCGCGGCGTCCCGGGCATAAAGCGGAGGATATATTAGCAGGACGAAAATCAAAACGCATTATAGGTTTCTCGGGCTTAGAGATGTTGTTTGCTTTGTAAAGAAAAGCCTCGCTCCGTTTCATCGCACGCTGTGTGCGGCGCCGGTGATGGGTAAAACATAGCAGAGCCGTGCCGCCATTACGGTTTTGGGGCCTTTTTGGCACTGAGGTGCGACTGCAACACTGCAGAACGTAAATAAATCAATAGATCATCAAGCGCGGTATTTACATTTGCGCCGACTGCATTGGGCTCTGGCTCCAAAAGTGGACCAATCGGGTCGCTCTGTATTCTCACCCCCAGGCATCGGGTACCAACATAATGACGACGACCAGGGGCTGATGGACTTTCCATATGGGGTGAAGCTTGAGGGATGCGGGGGGAGTCCTAAAAGGCTCCGTACCCATTCTGCCACGCCGCTGGAGCATTTTATGTAACGATCATTTAGCAAGGAAATCAATTAGCCATTGAGAGCTCCTTCCCGCACACCCGCCTGACGCAGCCGCGCTCATCAATGGGGAATTAAGTGCTGACAGCTGCTACACATTCTCATGTTGGACATATGTTCGGTACAATGTGTTTAACACTGGTGCGAAGGATCCAATCTAGTGTTAAATCAACAAATTAGCAGGACGAGAAGAGGCACTGGATACCTCATTTAAATACCTGCGTTTAATCTCGTTAGCTTCAAACTTAACACGCTTTCAAACTAAATGGGGTCTCGATTTCCTCCTGCATATAGTTTTGAAGTAATTTTGCTGCGTTAAAGCTAATGCATCACCTGGGAGTTTTGACTGAACAATTTCTCGCCCGCCCCCCCCCAAAAAAACGGGTTAACACTAACACACCCGCGAGCGCGCACACACACAGACACTCAATGACATCATCTGAGCTAAACAGCGAGGCCGCTGATGAGCGAGGACTTTGATTGCAGCCTGTCCACAGAGGAAACCTCCATCCATTATCAAGCCATTTATTCGGATAGTGTTTGGTCTTTTGAGATTTAAGCTCAGATTTCGGATCGATCATTAAGATCTAAAGTGTAATCTGGACAGAGACAGAGGATGGAACGTTGATCTGGCTGAGCTGAACATACGCACACAAGTGTTGGGGGGAAAAAGTTATGAGTGCAATATGCCCTAAAAGAAAGTGGGCCTCTGGATGTCTGTAAGTTGCGGTAGATGCTTGGGAAACATCTTAGGAAACTCATATTTGTGGTTCATAAGTTGTGACAAACAATTTTTCTGAAGAAACAGGACAGTAAACACACACAAGTACAGTTGTGTGGTGAGACAGTGTGAGTTGGACTTATCAAAGTCCCAACCTGAGGGGTAAATATCTTCTAACACTCCGTCCTGAGGTGGAGGATAGCGGAACGCAGACCGAATCAGCACGGCGGGGTCACTGCAGCTGCCTGGAACCGCAGGCGTAAACACACCCTGTCACCCACTGATAAACACTGAAAACAAATGGAGGGCAGCCCAGGGGGCTGGCGTGCACACGTTTGTCTCCGGAGAGGACTGTTTGACTGTGTAATTCCCGAACAGGGAGCAGGATGTCCCCCGGTCCCCCGACTCGGACGCGGCCCAGCAGACGCACTGCGTCTATCCGGAGAGCCCACGGTGTGTTTGGACACCCGGCCTCTTGTTTCACTGAGTCGCGTAATTGGACTTCAACAAATATTCCTCGTGAGCAGACGAGGAATCTCCAACAGATGAAGGATGAACACAGACACACACACACACACACACGTGCAAGCACTTCCTGACACAATACTTGCTCTCCAAACAGCTCCTCAGATGCTCGCCAACAACAAACAACAGCTGCTTCCCCCATACAACCTCTGCCTGTGTCACATGAGACGGATGGCGACTCCGATTCTCCGTTACCTTTCATCCTGCGCCCAAACTTGCTGGAAAACACAGAAGAAAGATTCCCTACGTGTGAACGCACGTCACCTTTGCAAATCAAACTCGCTCTACTGCCGCTGGCGCCCTGAACGACGTTACCGTCAGATATTTATGTGTGAACCATCCCAGAGGCTCCGATTCACAAACGCATTCTGTTTGGCCAAAGCCAAAGACGGGTTTCATTTCCTCACAAGGATATTTATTTGGTTCTCTGCAAAATATTTAGGCGATAGGGTAATTATATTTTATCTTGTATACATGTCCAGTCTCCTCCTTCATGTGATTCATTTCAAACAGTCCCCTCTGCGTATACATAAGGTAGTCCGCGGGCACTTGGGTTGTTTCTCTGAGCAAAAGAAGGGACTTCCACGGTAAACACCACGTCGGCGAGGCAACAGGCACGCCAGCTCTCGGGAGGAACACACACGCGAGTCTCGATCAAACATATTTCATCTATTTGACAGAACCTGTTTGGGTTACACGCACGCAGGGCTTTTGGCCGGGACTCCGACCCCCCCCCCTTTCTCTCAAGGGTGCGCTCGTACGCACCTCGAATTCGTCTTTGCGCACTACAAAAGGGAACTTTTCCCCCCCTCCAGCCAACGGGTCCATTCCGTGATTACATTTCCTGCTTTTCGCTAAGCAATGAGCCTCACGCAGGACGGGGTTGTTATCATCATGTGTCTGGACATGCAATATGCCTCAGTATTAATTGCCTCTCCAGCTGTGCGAGCGAGCGCCTCATGTGAGATGAAAAAAAAGCCAAAAAAAGCTCGGACACATTAAATTTATGAACTTTCCATTCCTTCAGAATGTGCACATAGCAGGTTTTAAAAGTAAATTTGGTTTTAGAGTCGGGTTTTACAGTTTCTAAACCACAAATTTGCGGTAATGGCAGCGATCCGCTGAAGTAGGACTTCAGTTGGTGTCATTATTTACATGTAGGATGTTGTCTCGTGGTCGTAGTTAAACAAGTCGGCTTTGACCCGTGTCGACGACACAGAACCCCACTTATCTCTGTGAATGATGATGCTGTGCTCAATAAATCAGTGGCGTAGATATACAGAACAAACACAAAGCATCCTGTTGCGGCGCTGTGTTTGCGGGCATGTCTTTAACTGGCAAACAACGGCTTTGGATGTGAGAGACTGCCGGTGCAGCTGGAAAGAAATACTTGTAAGCACAATAACTTGTGCTCCTGTGCATCGGACAAGCTCAGGGATGCTCCAAAATATCCCAAAAACCTTCGTCACTAGCCATAAACCTCACCGCAAGTCACTGCCTCCAGGTACCATGAAACAATAATGAGTGAGCACCATCTCCATGGGATACAAAGCCAGAGACCAACTTCCCCTCCTATGCAGTTTGTTTTGGGTAATTTTCAATAAAAACCCCTTTGTTATGGTTTGACCTGTTACGCTGTGCCTCTGACTGTTGACCTCTGAGGATGACAGCCACTCCATTTAGTTTATTTTGATTTTGATCTGATTATGTTTGAGTGTAAACTAATCCACAACAATAATTAAAGTGCAAAACTGTCTGCCCCCCCTTGCCCCCTACAAACACCCCGCCACCCTAACCCAACTTGGCCCCAAAACCACTCGCACAAACACAATGCCATCTTGTTTGCGAGTGTTCATGCGTGCGTGCGTGTGTGTATATAATTTCCAGAGAAAAGGGTACCAAGCGTACCTAATCTGATCCAATCAGGCAGAAAGTTCTGAGTAACATGTGAGAACCTGGGTCAGGGGTCAGCCAAACGTCCAGCCGCCCCTCCGTGACCTCCAGCCCGCCCGGCAATCTATCCTGTCTTTCATCTGCTCGCCAGCAAGCAAGCCAGCCAGCCACTCGCGAGCCCACGGCCGAGGCTCACCGGCCTTCATCAGTAATGAGGACTCGGAGGCAGACGGGTGAATTACGGCGGCGGTGGAGGAGGACGAGTATTGTATATCACAGATAAATTGGCACCTAAACGTCTCCCTGGAGTCTTTTGTGTTTTTCCATGATCCAAGTAAACGTTGCTCCGACTTTGTAATTAAAGGCCTGTGCGATGCAGCCGGGCCATATTACAGGGCTCCCCGGCCCGGCAAATGATCTTCAAACAAGCCACGAGTTGTAACCCACTTATTAAACCGGCAATCCCGAGCCAAACTGCGATATTTTGCCTAATGCCTTAATACATTACGCTGCGATTCCACCCGCATCGACTCTGTCATTTACGCTCTGGATGAGACGCTCCGCTGGCTGAGCCCAGACGCTCCGCCCGTCCTTTTCGCTCGTCTCCATTTCCGCGGCTCGCTCGGTGACTGATGAAAACGACGCAACAAATCACGCAATCTAAGGCGGGTAAAACGTCCTTAAATACACAGAGGAGAAATATCATCGCGGTAATTGAACGCATACATCACGTACGTCCAGCGGGCCACTGGGTCATCATCCGTCATCCCCTTATCTGCAGACAAGCTCGACAGGCTCCACGTAGGGCGATGCCGCCGCCACCGCTTTGACCGTTTGGTACGACGTCACTCCTGCAGAAGATGAGCGATGGAGCGACGGTTTCTTTCCTAACTGGCTCACACGGGGAAAGGAGAATAGATCGCAGGCGTAGTTTGTTTGTCGTCATGGGTTTTCCCCTCCAGTATCGTAGTCTCGAGGTTCCCATTTCATCGCATGCGTCTATCTTCGATTGGAAGTCCCAAGATTTCTGTCTTCTGCTGCTCCTTAAAGACAGGACCGACGCCTAACCGCTAACATACAAACACACACACACACACACGAGTCGTTTTTGAACCAGTGACATTTGCGATTTCCACACAAGACGTCCGAAGACTCTCTTTCCTCCTTTTTCATGGAAGAAAACAGTGTGGAGGATGTGACAGGGCAGAAATGAGCGTTCAGAGTGGATGAAACTCGACCGCCCTGTTTAAACGACTCCACATCTGCTGAGGATCAACTTTAGAAGGTTGCGCAGCAAGTAGCACGATAACACAGAGAAGTGAAGAGGCAGCGTGTTCGGCGGCGGGGAGGAGGAAACGCGGCCAAAGTCCACAGTGGAATCTGAACAAGAGCGGTGGAAACACGACGGATCGGCGTCTGTTACCCGGGGGACAGACAGACGACCGCTATCACCCGATGAATGCTGGGAAAGTCTCCAGCTTGCTGTGACGGGTGGGATATGCAGATAGAAAACGGGTGGATCTGATTTTGCAGCCTTCAGGTAGCAGAAGGGGATCTGCGACCACACTCAATACATTATCAGAGACTTTTTTTGAGGGGGGGGAGAACATATTTAAATAACATTGAAACTTTATGTGTGGATTTCACATTCTGCTGACGTGTGGTGCTCGAGGAATAACAAAGCTGCCCAGATTGTTGTGACATGCGTGTCACCGGCAGCTCGCTGGGCCTGCGGACGGAATGCGGAGTAAAATGCTTCTTTGTTCTGGACCCGGCGTTACGTCAGAATCACTTTGGCTAGACGTGAACATTAACAGAGTTTTTATTCAATACTATAATAACCGTGAAGCCCGCCGGGCTCTGACCGCCTCCCAGTGCGGTGTTACATGCGGTCCGGAGAGCGGCCATGTTGGACCTCTTCTCGTGTCTCGCAAATGTTGTTGTGCAGCTGCGATTAAGTTACGTGAAGTCACGCGTGTTAGTCCTCCAAACACACACATCACAGGCCAACAAATGATCCGCTTAGACCTGGACTGGTGGATGTTACGCGGAGGGGAGGGGCTAATATATTGTGTCCTACTGTGAAACCCCGCGGCGTGACCTCTGAGCCTCCACGCTGACCGCTGTGACCATCTTACACCTTTTTTAACAATGCAGGACGTAAATAAGAGCTTGATTCGCGTGCAAAGATTTATCAGGAGGAACGGAATGTGACCCGACGGACACGCGGGAAAGTCAAAGATCGCCGTTTCTCTTCCACGTCTATGACGGAGAAGACCAGGTTGCTGTCACCTCTCTCTGAAACGTGATACGCAAATGTCCTGTCTGGATTTATTACATTCAAAACAACGAGACCAGGTGTACGAAACAACAGCAAAAGACACTTTGAGGTAACATCGTTGAGAAATTCTCATTTTGGGGAAGAGGCCGTCACTGTTGCTCCAACAGCGGGACAGGAGAAATGTTTGGACAGCGAAAACGAATGCGGTGTGATCGCGTCCTCACTATGAGATTTAATATAAAAAAATCTGAGGCTCTGCTGAGGCTGAAATTTGACCCACGCATCGAATCAACTTGGTCTTGGCTTGTTACTGTTCATGGCGATGCTTTAAGATGGTACAGATTTTCTAAATATTGTTTTTAGCTCCTTGAGTGTATCTGAGAGTACCTCTGTATGATAACATCTGCTTTTCCAGTCCAAAAAAACATCCAAAAACACGCGTTGTACTTGGCCCCGGCAGCAAAGGTGTGCTCGAAGCTGAACGATATTTATGCTATTCTTCATATCGTTGCGTCCTAATTCCTGCTGTGTCTGCTCTGATCTGAAAGGTCGACAGTGCAACTATTCCCTTTGATGAGAATTACCGCCCCTCACAGATGCGCTCCTCACCATTCTCAGTCCTCATATGGTCTTTATATTAGAGGCAGAAACGTGAGCGGCCTCTCTGAAGCACCTGTCCGATGAAAAATGGTCTCAGATCCGAACTGTTGCGGCCGCTTTGTACCACAGGCTTCCAAGGAGAGTCGGCACGGCCCACGTCCTGACGTTAAACTGTCAGTGTATTTCAGCCGGTCAGACTGATATCACATTAAGGCCATACACACAGGGTCACGGACGCCAACGCGGAGGCCGGCGTAGACCGCGACCACATTAAAGTGGGGCAAAGGTCGCCTAATGTCGGACACCGACCAGCCACTCGAGCCAGGATAAGCGGTCTGAGAGACACGGGCGATGTGTCTTGGGTTACTTTGGCCACGCGAGCCTTCGGCGAGGCCGCCTGGGGGTCAACGCCTCATCGAGGCGCTCAAGGAGGCGGGCGCGAGCGGCGAGGCCTCCGCCCCGACCCCTGAGACAACCGCACGAAAGCGGGAGCGCTGAGAGACGGACCAAATAAACAAACCCTTGAAAATAAATACCAGCAAAAGATTTTACTTTAGATGAAATGAAAATAACAGAGATGTTTTTCCACTCCTTTACCCGAAGCTTGGGGGTCAGGGAAAACTCTTTCGTGAGCCGTAACTAGGATTGCGCACAGGGCAGCGCCATGGTGCTGATCAACCCTTCATTACAACGCCGCCGTCCTCAAACAAAACGTGGGGGCCGATCAGCGCGGCAGATTGCGTGTAGCATTGTTCTGCGATATCAAAGCTTCTTCATTGCTTCCATGCCTTGTTTTTGTTCTCCGTCTCCTCCTTTTGGTTTTCACTGGGACATAATGAAAACGGGCCCACGGCGTGGCAGGATTAAACACGGCACGGGAAAAAAACAAACACGCCATCGACCCCTTGAAACCGTGGACCTCGGGAGGCGAAGGCCTCTCGTACGCTGGCAGGGTTGTAACTCCATTATGGTTTCCAAAACTGCTGATGTGCCTGCTTTATTGGAGGCTCTGGGATTAGAACGTCAGGCCACATTAAAGGACACCAACAACGCCGAAGAGAATACATCACAATTACCGAGCCGCACGCCCAACCTCCCAACCCCCCTTTAACAGCCCCGAGTTCCACTTTCAACCAACTATTTTCATGGAAATATTTCCGCTCACGGTACTAAAATGTGTGCCACGTTAAATTGTGTTTAACATTCAAAGGGACTCAGAGGTTTGAACATAGCGACCCTCCCTTGCAAACGGGCACGATTGCGCAACACGGTCAAAAGCAAATTTGCGGGTTTTTACAAAGCACAGAGGAGACATCCAGGGGGCAAAAGCGGCAAGAAGCAAAGACAAAATGTGACAAAAAAGCGCGGCCTGATCCTCTAGCCCCCTGTAAACCCGTTTCCTCTGCGCCTGGGGCCTACCAGGACTCATTCAGCGGCTGCTACACAATGTTTGTCTTCCCCTTTAACAGATTACATCAGCGTGCTGCACTCTCTTCCATTCGGCTACAAACAGGAGCGGCATCTAACAAAAGTTTCTTTAACTGCTGCTGTGAGGGGCTGCGGCTCTCACACACACACACACACACACACTCATATACTCAAACGAGAGTTTGATGGCTGAGACATATGGCAGAGAGGAAACAAAGCAACCTGAGATAACACAGGTCAGCGCAAAGAGCTCCTGATAGACGCACGACAGCCAGCCACGTGTGTGTGTTTGAGTGTGTTTGTGAGTTCCAGATGCGCTTCAAATTCTCAGCAATTTAATCTGGAACGTTCTTAATCTGGCAGGACCACATACGAGCACAGCAAACATGTTGATAAATGGCTGAATGTGGGCTAATGAGGGCTTAGCTGTGGCTCTCAGAAGGGAACACAGATCTGTGTGAGATGTTTTTAGTGTGACGGGGGAAAAGAAAAAAAATCAGTACAAAGAAAACATTTTGTAATCCAAAGAGCCAGTGGGAAATTGGGTGCTGTGGATTATTGACAAGTCATGGGATTGCTCAAACTTTGCTTCACCAGGAAAAACTTAAGCTCATTTGATGGGTTAAAGATTCAGGCGTCACATGATCGGCTCCACGGAGAGAGAGAGAGAGAGAGAGAGAGAGAGAGAAAGAGAGAGAGAGAGAGAAAGTTGGCTCGGTGTGTGTGTAGCCCAGCAATAAGCAGATCAACTCCCAAACCTCTGAGGGATTACAGCTCATTTCGAGGGGGCAAAGCTCAGCAAGGGACCCAGTCGCACCACCGTTACCCGTGGACGCCCACCAAAACGGACAATATGTCCACCAGAGATGTGAGGACTGGGCACTGGCCCAGAACCCGACCTGACCCAAACGCAGTCACATTACAGGTTATGAGCACAGAGCGGTAGAGGGACCTAAACATTTCAACTTTGAGGAAAGATCCATTAAAAGTAAAAGGGTGAGGAATATGTGATCAAGTCAGTCATGGTGGGACAGAACAAGTCCAAGATTCCGGGTGTGAAACGTCGGCTTCGCTGATGAAAATCCAACTGTGATGACGTTACAGCCGACCTGAGCTCTGCTCCCTGTGTGGCCCTGGGTTGGAGGTTTGAAGGGCAGCATTGTTGGACAACACGCTACACGAGTGCCAAAGTCTTCGCTCTGATTATTAGTACTTGACTTAAGACCTTTTGGCTGACCAGGGGCTGATTTATATCTGACCTCCCTTTGTTGGACTCTTACACTATATCTGCTGAAGAATTATCTCTAGACATTCCGGGGAAATCTTAGATGACAGATTAAATCTTTTTTCCCTCCCCCAAATAATAGAGTCTGGTACCCATGGAGACTGACAGAAGACATAAATCGGAGAGCAAATAACTCTGAGATGCCTCACCGACTGCTGAAATTTCATTTGCCACCTTTTTTGGTTACTGTCGTCATCCATTCGCATTCTCCTCCATCACTGT
>OMPJ01021316.1:34274-47983 GCA_900312935.1 Carapus acus
GACTCCGTGTTTATGAAGTGCTTTTGAAACGTGATGATGTCACACGCCGGCTGTGAAAACACGTTGGTCGGCCGGTCTGCAGGCCCTAATGAGAATATTAGCAGCAAACGCTGCCTGGACGAACAGCGGAAAGCTGTGAGGAAATGTGGATCAGAGTGTGTGTGTGGCCTGTTGCTGACATCCAACGACCCCCCCCCCCCCCACACACACACACACACACCCAGCATCAGAGATGGGGCCAGACTTACGAGGAGAACATGTGCGTCCATCTGAGACGGCCTGAGACAGTTGCATGGTAAACATTTGAAGGAGATTTCAAATCCAGTTGGAGAGGAGAAATTAAAAAGAAAAAACTAAGAATCACCTCTTGCTGAACTTGCTGAGAAACAATTTGAGTTTCAAAGTTCAAGTGCAGACCAAACTCAAACTCAAAAGCCGTTTGTCTGCGAAAAAAAATGATGCAGTTTAATTTGCGTAGGTGCTGCTGAGGTCACCGATGTGGTGATTAATGTTTGGGACACTAAGTTTCTCCCTCTTTTGCATGTGTGATGTTGAAGCTAAGACCCTATATAAGGGCTGTTTATGGGCACCTCGTTGCAGAGATTCAAGTTTAACTCTCCAACTTTAAGTCCTGATATCTAATCGTATTTATTTGTCTGCAGTTAGAGCTGCGGTTCGATTACGTGTGGTGCCTCCAACATCCTGCCCCCTCGCCCATGGGCCGCGCTGTAATATATGCTTCATGGTGTGGGTGATCATTGAGGAGGTTGTTTTACTAAAAATGTATGTTTTTACCCAATGAACTGGTAACTCGGTGTATATTTTTGTAAATCCGCCCCTAATGGTTCATGTTCAAACAGCGGGTGGGGAGTTTGACCCCAGGTCGGCTCTGAGATGCGATTTAATTTCAGAGTGAATCGTTCATGAGCCACAGTGTAAACAGTACAGTGCGACCGACACATGGGACGCACAGTAGGTACGTTTATTTGTCCAGTGGGCGTGTAAATTAGTCAGACTGAAGACGGCTTGGGCAGTGATCACTGATAGAAACAAAGTTTACATTGAGCAGCAATATCTGACGCTGGCCGGCTAGTCAAACTAATTGCGGAGGTTGTCAGACAATTATTTACCTCCCAGTAACTTTGGTATGTCGGGGAAAAGAAACGACTCCACGTCCTCTTTGATCTGGAGAGTTCCTCCAAAGCCCTGCTCAGATGTGATTATTTTAATAACGGAGGGAAGGAGGGGGACAGAGTCTCGGAATGGTTCTGATCTTCGCGCTGTCTGTTGTGTGTGTGACCGGACTGAAACATTCAGTCTTTTGTCGCACGCTGTGAAGCCTGAATGAGAAATCTCAACAATTGTTTTAGCCTCGCTGCGAAATTATAACGAAAAATCCACGAAAAACTGAAACTGCTCTTGGCAACATCCTTTTTCCACATCATTTGGCTACAGCTAGCTAAGACTACAACAAATGCGAACTACAAGAGACCATCTCAAGCCTTGGACGCTGCCAACACTGTGTGTGTGTGTGTGCGAGTGTGTTGTGTTTGACCTGTGGTTCACACAGTCCACATTTCCCTAGTTGGCCCTATTCCACCTTTTTTGCCCATTTTATCTGCCACTGAACCACGTGAATAAATTGCAAAACAACTTTCTGGATTAGCAATGGAGCAATGTTAGCCGGCTGCTTGTGTGTTTGGTATCTGGATTGATAGTATCATAGTTTCTTTGGCATAACTTTTGTGGTGTGTCATACTCGTGTGGGAGTTCCGTTCACTCCTGTGTGATCACACACTGCTGGAATAAGCCAGAACGTCGTTAAAACAACTGGAACAGCAATAGGCATGTGACACATTGTCGGGTCAACAACTTGATATGTGAGGTTTTGTCAAAACAATCTTGACCCATTTCTCACTAATTCCTTTTCCACCGGGAATCTACAGAAAAAAGAATGCTTTCCACTCGACGACACCATTCCCCTCGACAGCCAGTTGTAGGACACCGCTCGGCAACAAGATCTTTCCAACCAAAGTGCGACGTCAGAGAGAAAGCTGTGGCGTAGGAATCGAGGCCATTTGGTTTTTCTTATCTTGTCGGGGTTGAACATAGGGTGTAGCGTTCCTGAAGCGAGGAATTATGATTGCATAGCACCAGGAAGAATAACTCTGCAGGACAGAGCCAACGTTGGAGCCATGTTAGGTCAGCGTTCTGTCTCATATGAAATGATGAACTGTTGGGCTCTTCTGAGCGCGGAGCACCGGCCAACGGTTAGAAGATAGCAACCACTTGATGCTGGGCCTGACCAAAGTGCAAACACGCAACCCGATACTTTCAGGGATCTGCCTGCTGCTGCCAAATCATTCCCCGATTCTCCTCATGCAAATACGGATGCATACAAAACAGGCAGTCGTGCTCCGGTGAATCTGTCAAAAATCAGTGGGCATGACCTGGACACCGCACACCCAGTGACCATATGTTCCCCCGGAGAGCTTCCCCACAACAGACCCCTTCACTCTGGAGGGATTAGGACCTTTTCGTATCACACAAAAATACTGGAAGCAGACCAAAGAAGGGATAGAATTCTCTGCCAATAAAACCAAACGGGAAATTACACACTATTCCCGCATTTATGCCGTAACGTCAGACAGATAGGAAAAACAATGGTTGCAAGATGTTGATTTTTCCACATGTTGGCGCTTTCGCTGTCTGCCTTCGGCAAGGGAAGGTAAAAAGCCGCTACCTTTGTGCGCTGTGCACACGCACGCATTGTGTACTCAACCATGCCCTGACACACATGCAGAGGGAGAGAGACACACACACAGGAGAAACACTTGCACCGGGCAAGTGGCTCAGGGGTCCAGCTTATAGGGCCATTGAGCGAGGAGATCATTTGTCTTTGGGCGATTGTTCATCTCGCCACAGCAGGAGGCCCCAGTGTAAGAAGTCTGGAGCTCAAGGCCCAAAACTTCCCTAAGAGGCTTGCCAGAAAGGGATCTGGGTAAAATATGGCCGTATGTGCTATTGTCATGAGATGATGACAAAGTGGTCTGTCTGTTTTGATACAAAGGACAAATAAAAATGACAGTTGTTTTAATGAATATGGTCTGAAGTTGATATTCAAGGGAGCGATGCTTCAAAGTACAAAAAAAAAAAAAAAGTGAAATCCGAACATGTATTTCTGCAATCACAGGGGATTAGCCCATATCTCTGAGCCAAGAGGCAAGTTGAAACAATTAAAGCCCCCGGGGCTAAAAAAAAATAGCACAAGTCCTCAGCGGGAAGAGGCAATGTTCATGATCTGCCACGTTGGAGATGAGATTTGAAAATTTCAAAGAGATCTTAAACACAGTGTGTGCACCAGCGAGTCCTGTAACGACTCATTGAACAAAGCGCAAGTTGGGCGAATAATTTAGCATCTTTGTTTTCTTGCGATCAATATCTAGAGGTGTACGTGTGACACTAGCAATTTAACCCTGGTGGCAACAAGGAGAACAGACTTGCTAGCTAATATAGTACACAATACTGAACTCCGTGAGTCGGCACCACCCCTTGAACACAACACGATAACATTGTCCTGTGGTAGAACCTAAGTCTTTCCGCGTGTCTGCTGGTATGTCCACCTTTCCACGACAGCAGCTGTTGACAACAAGTCATGTTCATCACTGAGACGACTGTGAGAAAATGGAGGATATTTAGCCAGAGTCAGCAGGTCGTAGCCTCAATTGCAGCACGATGCAGCAGAGGATGTAGTACAGATATGAGACGTGGCAGTTCGCAGTTTGCAGGACACCATCTCACCGAACTCTGTGTGTTTGTGTCGTGCAGAAACTAAGCTATGACTTTAAGAAACCAGAGCGCAGGTAAACCCTTTTTTATTAGCGTTTGAACTACAACATATGAAATTGCCGGTGACGAAGGAAAAGACCACGTGCTTAAGTCCAATAATCAGAAATTCTTGCAATAAAGTGAATTAATAACCGCAATATATTTCACTTAGCAAAATACTTTCTCTCGCAAATCATATCCAGGAGACGTAAAGCCGTCGGGATTTGCGAGATGGTTTTCCGTTGACTAATGCAGTGTAATATTGAAGAGGAACCAGGTATGCAGAGATGTTATTCCAACGTCTTAACTGGCGTTTGCGGCGTGGCTGCTTCGACTGATCCTGCCGAGATAATAGGAAGAGGTCTTTGATTCGAAGTAATTCCAGGTAATAGTTTCCAGAGAGAGACATTCAGCGGTGTGGAATGCAAGGTAATCTGGTCACATTGGTTCTGCTGAACCTCTCCGAAGACCCCGCGGGGTCGTCACCCTCATAATACCAGCGCACGTTTCCTCAATACCAAGTCAAAGGGAGAGAAATGAAAGGACGGAAAGAGGGAGGGGCCGACACATCAGCAAGTGAACCATGGCTACTGTTCACGTGTGTGATGAATGCCGTGAACTCTGCTGTAATCTGCAGGTGTGAGCCCTTGGCCAGCTACATGGAAACCGAGGATAAATGACTAGGCAGCGTTTTTTCTTTTCTTTCTTTCCCTGAAAGTAACGAACACAATATGTAAGATGAGCAAAAAAAGCCTCTCTTAAGTCAACACAGACTCAAGTCAGATTCTATTGAAAATTCGCCCTTTGTTTTATGTTGCTAAAGTGCTGTAAGGTCTTTGAAAAGTTGCCACTACAAACGGAGGGAAAGACGGCGATGCAACTGCTTGGACCCCTCTGACAGGGTCTAAGCCAACAAATTAGGAACGCCTGGCGTACTTTGTGAAATCCTGTTAAGGACACAGTTGATAGGCAGGGACTTTGTCGCAGCGGAGACAATGGCTTCACTCTCTGCTCTGGGGTCATTTTCATTAATTAAGCTACGTGGCGCTCCAAAGCTAATCCAATCACACAGCCGTCCTTTCTCACGGTTCCAGCCCAGGCTTCTGGGCGGCTTTGGTGGACCTGCTGCTTGACACCACTTGCCGCGCAACAATGTCCACTGCCGCACCAGAGCCAGAACAGCAGACGGGGAAAGCAAGGGAGACGACGGAAACAACAAACCAACCGTACACAAACGCACAAAAGCCCAGTCTGAACAGTTTGCTGACATTCCTGGCACTAGATTCAGATTTAATTTCTTGCTTCATGACACCGAATCCGGACAAAAGGGTGAAAGGACAAATACTTCACATCATTGATCGGCCAAAATCTGCAAAACGAATGTATTACTTAATGGTGAGTGTTGCCAGTTGCTGGACGCACAGATGTTGAAAAAGATTTCAAAGGTGAAATCAGTTTTATTGTCGCTTCCTAACCTCGGGCTAGTTTTGTTTTCTGGTAAAGTCGTTTAGGTACACAAGCGTCCCTCTGGGTCGGTCAATTCGTTTGCCATCCTCTCTCCCGCACGGTCCCTTCCTGCGTGAAGAGCAAATGCTCCGAGGATGACCTTGTCTCAGCATTTCGATCTTTCAGAGGGATCACCAAATGGTCATCCACAGGTGGG
Source organism: Carapus acus (assembly GCA_900312935.1). Taxonomy (NCBI): domain Eukaryota; kingdom Metazoa; phylum Chordata; class Actinopteri; order Ophidiiformes; family Carapidae; genus Carapus; species Carapus acus. The sequence continues at coordinate 39,766 of OMPJ01021316.1, forward strand.
AATCCTCAACCCGCAGACCTGTTGGTTATTTTTCATTTCTCTGCGTTTGGGTGCGTTGGGCTACTCTCTCCCGACAGGGTTCAGATGAAAAACTGGTGGCCTGACAGCTACGCGCTGGCCCGCAAATCACAGGCGCCGCAAGCGCCCCAAGAATTTCAGGTGCATCCCTGTTTTTCATTTTCTTCTCCTCCGTCTACATCTAAATCCCTCCGCTTCGTCTCCACTTTCCTCTCAACACTTCATCTCCATCCAAAATCTGAATATCGTCTGGCATCAATATACAACTGCGGTGCATTTAGTTGTATGTCTTGAAGGTCCGAGCAGAAAGAAGCGGTCTCCACGGTTGTTGGCTAATAGACTGTATTCTCTCTGTCTGTCAGCCATATTGGGGGGTTCTCTACAGAAGCCTGACCAGAACACATCTTCTTGGAAGCTGGTGCGGTGTTTCACGCCAATGGACCGTGCAATGCTAACAGTTTGACGGATCCCTTCAGACAAAGGCCCACAGGCGTCCACAAGCTGATGGAGAAAACAGATAGCGACCGAGAGGGAAACTGAAAAAGCAAACAAGGGCCTGCAACGGGAGCAGAGCACTCGAGAGAGACCATCTCAGTGTCATGTTGCTTCTTATTCCCCTTCAGAGAAACCCCATTTGTTTGGGACTGCGAGACCACAGGGTTAAAAGGACAAGAACTTGGCATTGTGGGAGACTCAAATCTTGCACAGGTTATGAATCTGCTGTTGGCCATCACATGAACCTGGACCCTTTGGCCTTTGCTCATGTCACACAGCAACGGGACAGAATATCATTACCTGACTTTCACTCGCACGTCTTCATAGTGTGTCTGTAGCCAAAGCTAACAGACTATCAAACAAAACCCCTCCCAGCACAGCAATGCCAAGCTTACGCTTTTGCCGCTCGTGCTGCAGTCAGCAAATCCGACAACACACACGATTCTGCTGCTGAATCGTTGGCTCAAAACACCGACTGAATAAATGCAGAGGACCGCTCTGTCACTGTGTCCGAGGCCCCCCAGGTCCTTCCGGAATCTGGGAGACCCTCAATAAGAGAGAGAAAAACTGCACCTCTGGGCCCATCGTCTACTTTGGCTGCCATGACAATAAATCACTTGCTGTAAAAAGGTCAATTTATCAACAGAGTGCAAATACGCTTGGACATACATTTGGACAAAGACAGCGACATGTCAATAAAAGTGCAACTGAAACAAATGGGACTGATGGTGCTGGATCAGCAGTTTTATTGAGTTGTTCACTTCAACAAATGATTTAAGGTAGTTACAAATATATCACTGCTGGTGATGTTTCTGTTTGCTTGGGGAGACGTCAGCAGACATTGGACACAGGTTAAATCATGCAAACCCATTCTGCATGACACGGGTCTGTGATAACCACGTCCGATGGATCCATCAACGCCTGGCTGCCCAGCTCCACCGCCGAGACGCGAATCAAAAGGACTCACGGCTCCTTAAAACAGCCGTGATGAAGGACGTATTTGTTTTGAATCGCAGGAACAACTGCAGGATTACGCCAGGGGGACCTCGGCAGATGGAGGCGGCGAGGGGAAACCTACCCTCAGACGCCCCTATTTTTACAACTGTTGGCCTCAGATTAGTGCAGCTGACAGACGACATGTGGGTGCTGATGGAATTCCTGCTAAAGCTGGCAACGTCGGTGCGCCGCTCCTGCCTCGGCACGGTCACGGATACTCCCACCTGGGCGCCGTGCACCGCTGGTGCCGAGACAGCTGGCTGGAGGAATTGCCTCGCCGGCACAGCTCAGAGGTACAAGTGCCGACAACATTCACTTGTTGCTTTGGAAAACAAAAAGGAAAACTAAAACCACGAACATGGTTTATTGGATTTCCCCATTTATTAGACTGGAGTGGAGAGGACATCGTTTCAGGACCGAATAAGCCCTCACTCTCGCCAAAGCACTAAAATCTCACTCTTTAGTTTCACATGCAATATATCCAGCTCCTTGGCAGGAGTTGTGGGACGTCCAGGGTCTGTTGTTGAGAACAAATTAGGCAGGCAAATTTCCTCGTGGAGAAGCGTTGCCTTGATTCCGCTCCAAGGAAATGTTTGGTTTATTGTTATGAATGCATACTTAATTTTTTCCAGAAAAGCAAACCTGCTTTTACAATCTGATGAAGTCGAGCGTGCTCAGGGGAAAATCAAGCTTCACGGTGGGAGAGGGAAATTTGAAGCCCAACTGAGAAGTATTAGGGACCACACCACAGAGACGGCGGAGGGGAGGTTCATCCTATCTCACGCTGAACCAGTGTGCCACCACCCATTGTCCTGGCTTGGAGGGTGCATCCTGCAGATACGGATAACACACACACAAACACACACACACACACCCAGATGCATACACCGGTGCTGCTAACTGGATCAAAAAGGGTCACCTACGTGATTAGCAATGTCAAAGTACATTGCATCTCGTTGTGCGGCTGCATTGACGAGCCCACGAATGCAACGTTGCTCATTATCGACACGTTCGTCCAGGATTTCAGATGCCAACGTCACCTTGTTTGGCTGCGGGCAATCCGGGGCAATCTTGGAAAAATATTGTTCTCCAGTCTAGCCAGACCTCAGCGAGCTGCTGGACTAACTCAACGTGACATCAAACTAAAGAAAAAAAAAAGAAAACGAAAAAGCTCAACGTCAACACACAAATGCAAAGGCGTCTTGCTTTCACGCACACAAGCTCTACTGGAGGAGCGAGGGGCCAACCCTGTTGCTCACTGGGAATGGTGGGGGAAGGAATGGCGAGGTGAAGGGGGGAGTTGCGTAGTGGGGGTAGAACCTCTCTCCTCTCTTACGTCCCCAAGGAACCAGGCGCTCCTTCCATTTCACAAACAACCTAAGGACCGGTGCGCAGAGTGTGGGAGGGAGAGGGAGTCGAGGAAAGAGCCCCCTAACAAAACACAGGGACAGACACAGGGAACCCCCAGCCTGGGGAGAGACACAGGCCTTTATTGGGCGAGCGACCACCGACAGGACGGACACACAAGAGTCCCCTGAGAGAGTCGAGGTCACCCTGCAAACGGAGACGTTGTGTTGACTGGTGGTCAAACAGCCGTTGTTCCAATAACGGTGAACAAGCACAGAAACACAAACTGCTGCTTCTTCTGGCACCGGCTGCACTCTGGAATTCATCTGAGACTGCGGGACGAGAGTTTGTGTCTCCCCCGCCTGTCTCATTCTATTTACTCTCGCATCTGATAGCAAACAGAAACAGTCGCGGCTAAAACAGCTTTCGTGAGCTGGTCCATTTAAGAAAGTTATTGCTTTGTATTTCATTAGTTTTGTCTTTCAGTGATGTACCCAAACAAAGAAACAAACATGTGAGTGGAAAAATAGACTGCTATGTTCTCCTGACTGGTATTTCTGCCACAAGGTATTTTCTTTTTTCGAAAGACCTGCGTGACACAATAACAAAACAGCCGATGGCAAGCGTGGACTCAAAGGGCTCGGGAGATACAGGGGGGTTATGTGATACCCAATCAGAGGAGAGACATAACACACACACACATACACTCACACACTGCTTCAGGAAGATGAGAAGCAGCTGCTCACCGCTGGCTACTTACTGGGCCTCGCTTCACCACGGCGAGACCGCTGGTAGGTTTGGACACAAGCAAACATGATCCAAAAAACACGCTGTCTCAAACACAGCAGAGACATCAACACGCTCACCGAAGGTCACGAACACACGGTGGAGTTTCTCTGCTGTTTCTACATTACACCCAACATTCACTCTAAAGTTAACAATGTTACTAGCTGGCATGTGCAACATCTGTGTCGAAATGGGCTCGGCATTGCATGGGTGTTGATGCCCAGGAATTGAAGCTGCAGGAAGCTGCAAGCTGGAGTCGCATCACACGGGGATATTGCTGGTCTGCCTCTACCCTCCTCTCGTTGGTGGTCCTTAGTGTCCCATTACGGCATCTTGGGAAGCATGTATAGGCTTTAAGTCTTGCCACAACTTTGACATTGCTAAAGGGAGAGCCAGGAATCTCACAAGCAACCTCTTGTCTCTAAAGGACTTTTCTATCTATTGAGTCTTGCTTCCTCGGGCAGCATTTTTGAAAATCTAGAAGACAAAAACTGGCATTCCACCATCGTAACTGACCTGGACGACTGAGGGTCGGATGGGATCATTTCTCCCGTGCACCAACATTATGGACCAGCATGCTCAATTTTTCTCAGTTCTTTTGAGCGAGTGACTTTTTTTTCCTGATTTCTCCATTAACATGCGCGGCATATTTGTGTTAATGGTTTTTGTGCTTGAACCTTGAACCCTGTCTCTCTGTCTCTCTACTCTGCAAATCACTCTAATGAAACACTGGATAGGGATGAAAAAAGGAAAGGTACATGATCACAACTGCATTCCTGGACTCGACTGGATAAACACGTTATATAAGGTAACGGCTGAGCAGAAACACGTGCTGAAGGCACTGCGGCTGAGTAATAGGCTCAAAATTGCACAATTTAGAGATATAAAATTATTGTACGCGTTGCACGGACTGTACTTTGTGACGCATTTGATCCTTGGCACAGCAGCCATGCCATGATGAATTACAAGACAATGAGTCCATTGTGCGGCTCCCGTGCTTCCTGATCTGTGGTTCTGCAGGCTGGCGAGAAGAAGCAACAGAACCACTAACAGTTGCCACTCAATTGCTGTGTGACGTACCAGTTTTCAAGCTCATTGTTTCCCAATTTTCCACAATACACCCACAAGGAACAAATCAATTTGGAATGATGTTGGCCCGCGCTTTCTGTGCCCACACACACGAAACCGATTGTGCGGGGCGCTCGGAGAAGACCGCCGTGGATGAGCTCACGAGGGGCTGAGCGCTCGCTGACAGCTGCAGGTAATATAGAGTAACGAGTGGGTGTTTCTCAGAGGAGGTTTACGTCGCTGTGTGTCCGTCCACGCAGGTGTGCGACTCACGTTTCGCTCGTGTTTATTTACAAAAAAGTCTGAACGCCGTTTAGGTGATGTCATCAGGGTGTAAGTGGTACGGCCCACCCTGCCCGCAGGGGCGTGGGCGGCTCCGTCATGTCCATCATGATTCCATCATGCCTCTATACGTCCCCAGTGGAGTCGGCGCACTCGAGCTTCGCTTTGTGTTTCCAGCACTCCCTCCACCACTCTGCCGTCACGTCCTCCATCTTTGTCATTCACGTCTATCTGTCTTTGCCTCAGCGTCCCTGTGACACTTCTCCCCACACATAACCTCTCATCTCCAGCAGCAAACGATCGGCCTGCCAGAACCTTCTGCCTCATTTAGACCGGCTCTATTTTGACACTTTTCATTTCCTCCTTTACGGGACGTCCCGCGTCCCATAATCCCACAGCGCAGTCCTGCCTTGACCTTTGCGAGAGATGTGTCCCCATGCTACTTTGGCTTTCTGTGGGCAGATTTATGGGGGATATGTTCTCTACTTTTGTAACAGGCAGTTCCAGTAAATATCTACCGTATTTTGCACACCATAAAGCGCACCGTATTGTAAGGCGCAGTCTCAATTACAGGGTCTATTTCTGTACTGCACCTTGTCATTCGGAGAATGCTAAAACAAGGTAACGGAAGCAAAACATGATTTCGTTAAACTTTATTCTACTCTACGCAATCAAACTTGCCGGGTTCCCTCTCGTCATTGTTGAAGTCAGTCTAGTGACGGGTGGCTGTTCAGCACTGATGACGGCTTTTGCGAAAGCGCGGGTAACAGTCAGAGCAGATACTTAAGCCCAGGCATCCACAATCCATTGACATGTGGCGGCATAGCGCGCCCGTCGCTGCCTCCCAGTCTTAGTAAAGGTGTGTTCGCCATGTCTCATCCATCGCTTCCACGTCGCTCACTTTGAACGCCTTGTTTACGCCACTGTCCAGCGGTTGGAGTTCTCTTGTTAATCCGCTGATGCCATTTTTGGGGGTCCTCAGCCAAACAAATGTTGCTTTGCAACATACTGGTAGTACAGTATACCTACCGGAGGCGTGGCCGAGGTAAGCGCACCTACTGTACATAGCTTTACGTAACGTTCTCTAATTGGTTTATAGCTGCCAGCGTACAAAGTGTACGTAATACGTCCCTATGTCGGTGGGAAATAGTCCGACAGTCAATGACATGGCGCGCTCACTGAAATCGCAAAAACATTTTTACAGCTTTTGGACCTCAGTGCACACATAAAGCGCACCAGATTCAAAGGCGCACGGTCGATTTTTGAGAAAATCGAAGGCTTTTAAGTGCGCCTTATGGTGCGGAAAATACGGTGCATCCTTTTTTGGTCTTTACTATTTGAAGTTGAGCAGATATGACTTGTTTTGTAATGGAGGCTCTGCCGTCCTGCGCTGACCCCACTGCGCTGCTACCATCACTCCCCATGCTACAGACCGTTGGAGCTAAAAGCATGGAACCGGTTAGCCGGCAGCGGGTAAATGTGGCTCGGCTATGTCATGACTTTGGGATGAATTCATAAAAAAAGAAAAAAAAGGAAATATGGTTTATTCTCTTGAAGGAATACACATGGTGCGTACGATCTGGCAACAATCACTTCCACTGCGTGCACGAAGCACCTATTTTCTCTGTTTGCGTTGGAGTTTACACACGATCTGCTGCTCATTTTCCACATCAAATGCCAAACACGCTGCGGCGAGTGGAACATGAAAGGGGAAGCAATTAAAACTAATCTTGCGCGTATGAATGAAATCAGCACGTTTAATGCTAATCCCAGAGTCATGTTAAAAGTAATGAGGCCGACAGCATGTTTAAAAACTGCAAATGTGTTTCAATTGATAGTCAGCGCTCCTGTCAAAATAAACACAGGCGGGAGCTGAATTGATTTCTCTACTTCATCTGCCGAGCAATTATGCGCAAATGTAGTTTAAACTGGTATTTTCCATTTTAAAAGAACATTACACCTCCTCCCGTTTACACTCCACTTCACGTTACATTGCAGCGTACGACAGTGGCTGATGAATTGCTCTTTTTTTTGGTGGCTGAAGCTGCTGGTGGGGGAGATTGCTACCAGATGAAAAGGTCTTGGAGTGCAAAACGGGCGGTTTTGAATAAAGCTATAACTCTTAAGGCTCCCAGGAGTGTTATCAAGGACTGCGCTAAATAAACACCACCAGTGTGACACGGCCAGAAATGAAACAAAATTTCCTGCAAATGGTCTGGCTGATGTAAATTTTGACCAAAGTCTCCACGCTGGGGAGGAAAAGACCTACAGTGAGAAATTTTTTGAGGCACGGGAGGTATTTTGAGGTTTACCACTTATACAAAGAGTCGAAAAATTAAGCCTGGTATTGTTGGGGGCTGAATTGTGGCTTGAATTCGTCTTTGATTTTGGGTGATTCAATTGGTGAAATGGAAAATAAAGAGGATTTGGGGGTTTGTTGAACGACCGTTCTGAGTGCAGAGATCTTCGGCATCGGAGAGAGAGAAGTGCGGACACAAAGCTCCCTTGCTGTATGGTTGCCGTGGCAACTACAGACAATAACATCTCTAATTTGACCCTGGTAACCACCAGTGTTACTGCAGAGACGTCATTTGTATTCACTCCTACAGGGCATCAATCAAACTTTGTCCATGCTTATTTTTCCATGTTCTGACCTTTATTTTTTTCTTTTACCCCACCTGTCAGAATGATTGGCATCCTGCAGAATGAACAGAGGAGGATGGCAATTTAGAACTTTTGGTGCGGGAGAGCAATGTTTTATTGCATATTGCTTTTTGCTTTTGACCGCTTCAGGTGCCACCGATTCCAACTGCACCATTGCTCCAGATAACTTCTTCAAATGCTGTGAAGAATAAATGAAAAGAGCGAAGCCACATCCCGCTGAGAGCACGAAACATCAAGGAACTGCTGTCTACCTTAACGCTTTGCCCCATTTCCTCCTCCGTCCTCGCGTGTAAGCGAGGGAAACGAATTCCTTCATCTGACGTTTGTTTGGAAACAGAAGGAAGACGCACTTCACAAACACCCGATATAGAATCACTGAGCAATGTCGCCACTCAGCAAAATTTCAAGCCTCTGCGGGCAGGGAAAATATGGGTTCCGTTGCTCGGCTGTGCAATTACATGTTCTTGCTATGTTTTTCGGAGGAAAGGAGGAGTTAAAAAAAAAAAAAAAAAAAAAAAGAGTCGAAAAAAAAGAGGCTTTGCTAAAAACGTATCTGCGTGAT
>OMPJ01021317.1:0-12513 GCA_900312935.1 Carapus acus
TTTCAAGGTGAGGTGTTGTTTGGAACCATAAAGTACTGTAAATTCTACTGACATCGCTAGCAGTTATTGTAGTTATTTTTTTTCTGTTCTGTTGTGTCTGACATGAGAAGCAGAAAGGGTTAAAGATACACTGGGATAATGAAGCTGCGCTGGTTATTACACTGTAATCATTTGTATCCGCACCCCAGACGTGACATATATGGAGCATTACGGTGTGTATGCTCATGGTAACAATACTTAAATCATATCAAGACAGGCCAGTGAGACTTAACATCTGCCCATCTGCCACTGTGAAGTTTGTTCATATGTTTGTAAATCTGATTGTGAGGAAGTCAATGTCTCACCAGCCATGACCTTCGGAATTAAATGTCCTTTAAAAGACAAAAACAAATGCGAGGTGTAACCGAGGTCCCCAGCTGACAAAGCAACGTAACAGAGCAAAACAGAGAAACCATCACAAAGTTCTGGTTGGCTCTCGATCTCCTGCTGTGGCGGTGAGCTGTCGTTTCAGTTTTCATCTGTACAGGCAAAGCTGAGGTGATTTGACCTTTTCATCCCATCATGTCCACTCCACCTTCGCACCACCTCCAGTTTATGATCCTTCCTCCCGAGCTAAACGAGTGTGATGGTTTCTAAAAAGGCCGCATTTGTCATTGTCATTCTATAATGTTTGTTTCACTCGCGCAGTCATTCATTAAGCCAACCAACCGCATATCAGAACAATAATGTTGCCACAAATTAATCCAATAAACATTTTACGTGTAGCCATTTAACATACTTGAAATATGAAAGACGGACATTGTATTCCTCCTCTAATAACATAACACCGTAAAATACACAAAGTGGGCATCAGCATCATGAAATAGCAACATCAGCTTTTTAATTTCATTTCGAGAATCATTCTCCCTCGGTCCACCACTGTGTCCATCACTACAGTCTTTGCATATCAAACCAAACAATGTAAATAAGGAATAGCTCATCGCCCCCCCACTGTGAATACTGGATCCTGCATGTTTGCTTTGTTTCTTGGATTCCACTGACCTCATATCAATTGTTGATGAGGCGATGAGAGATGGAGCAGTTCTCCCTTCCGTCACGATTCTATTCCAAGAACCTCCATCGCTGCCTCTAACTTACTGTTCTGTCACCGTTGTTGTATCTGCGCAGTGCAAAGTATTTAATCAACACCGACTTGGAGCTGGCGTCTTCCATTTCTATCTGGGGGCAGACAATCACTCGGCAACTGCGTTTGTATCACCACAGCAACCACAGACCCAAAGTCTTTATTGATTTAATTGCCCCAAGCACATTCACAGCGTGTTTCAACCCGTGGGATGGAGCACTAATTAAGATGCTTTGTATCACTTTTTGGTTCATCTAAAATGGTTAGAGGAGAGATTACCGATAGGTCAGACAGGATAATATCTGATTTGAGAAAAATAAATCGCTACCGCAGAGGGGCGTGAATAACCACAGTTAACAAAGGCAGAAATGCAAAAATCAAGCTGTCATGATTAAATGAAGCCACACTCAGAATGAGGACAAATAAAAACATATTCTGTTATAGTTCCTGATGTTGTTTTGGTGTCTGTTTCTATGTTGTCTAACTGCAAAATCCTTGTTAAAAGTGTGTTGTTGTTTTTTTCTTCCCCCCAAATCATCAGCAAACCACTTAATCTGCAATACATCTATACAGAAAATGTTAGGCTATGGCCTAACAGCAAAGATTTGTCAATCTAAGGACTTGGCTTGTCAGCAGTCAATAGAAGATAAATTTGCAATCTTAAGGGAATCACGACACGTCTTTCCACAATGATCTAACGCCGTCTGATTGCATCACAGCGACAAAATGAAAATGAGAGTTGGAGGACTGACCAGCTTTTTTCCGTCTTCCCTTTATACTACGTATTCTCCCTCTGCAGTCAGGAAAATCATCGCTTGCATTTGTATCAAATATATATTGCAGTCTTGTGCAGCCTCATATGAATATAATTCTCACCTATTTGTCCTCCATCTTTTCTCTCTTTCCAAGAACTGAAAACCAAAAACTGTGAAACTGCTGTGGTGCTGTTACTGCAGTGTCTCAAATGGGGGTAAATTCAGGCTGATAGAATGCAAATACTCTCACTGCCTGCCTCTCACTCAGCCAGGTTTCTTGATACACCATGTACATTTATTATTCTGAGCTTTTTTTCCCCATAAATGACCATATCAAGGGATGTGGCTCTCACCCACATTCATCTTGCGAAAAATTGAAAGGTTTTCTCCTCTCAGCAGCGAGATGAGTTGACGGTATACCGTGTTACAGAAACGTAAAGCCAATAGTATGTCCTCTGTATGGATTGAGAGCCTCCATAAAAACGGAGGAGATGGATGTCAGTCAACAATGCATCTTTGGTAGCAAGCATGTAGTGATTTGAATGCTGAGGTAAGAGCTTAATGGCAGCAGAGGCTAATGGTGTGACATTTTCAGCGTGCAGAGCCTCTAATCTTTCATAGTATACATGTATACAAAAATGTCAACTATCGAAGGAAGCAGCCATTTGTTCCATATTCTGTTACATTACATGTCATCTACCACGCAGCCTTCCCACCAAGCTGAAGAGCTGGATGAGTAACAGAGAAACCCGGAGATATAGTGCGATATATTGCCGAGCACAACTTTAAAGCGCATCTGATCTAATCTCTGATGATTCGGACTTCAAGCAGCAACCCAAAGCAAATTCACTCAACAGAAAAGAAACAAGTCTGTACCCATGTCTGTCCAAAGATCTGATCCTCATTAAAATATGTTTTCTGGTATACACAATACTTGTGATGCATTCACATTAAATATTTTCAAAATGAGTGTTAAAATGAGATGACTGAGATGTCTTAGTATTACATGCCAGCAGAAGTATGCGGGAAGATTAGAAACACACAAAACACACTGACAATAAACTTAACGTATACAAGCACAGCAGTGTTACTCCATAGGCATGTTGTTTGGATTATGTGAGTTGACGACACACACACACACACACATACACACACACACACACACACACACACACACACACACACACACACACACACACACACACACACACACACACACACACACAGTATGTTGCATGGCATGTAATGAGATTTCTGAGAGAGTCCTGGAATTCATTAATGGGATCTGCGGGCAGATACCGTATATTGGTATATCTAAATTAGCAATGCCATAATGATTGAAGAATGAACAGCTGGATAAATTAGTCACATGCCAAATCTAAAGAGCTCAAAATGCCATTGTGCTTTACAACTAATTAGGACATTCTAGTCATTTTCAGCAAATATTAGAACCATTAAAAGTCCAAGTTCCATGTGTCTTCCTTATCAAAAGGAGTTCACTTTTCCTTGCATTCACCTGGAATTTCATCTATTTCATTCATTTCTTAAATAAATGAAAATGTGTTTGTTACACTAAAACAGCAGGGAGCATCCAAAAACAGACTGATGGCAGGAGATACAAGGACATGGACTGGTGAAGCTATACTTTTATGTGACATTTCACCACTTTGTTCACTGCTCAAAACAGACAGAGTACAACTTCATTCCATGGGATTTCAATATCTAGAGTAAAGCCGTCACTGCATGATGAGCAGGAAAGATGCCCAGCACATCTTTATCTGGACACCACGTATGAGTCTATGAGAGCCATGGAAATATCCAAAGACACATGATTTCCCCTGCTCTGAAAACTTAAATGACACTTCCCTAAAATGACTGGCCAAGTAACTGTCTAGCAAAGTGTCCACTCTCATAAAAAGAGGGACATGGATGAGATACCCCTAAGGCTACTTAAAAACTACAATGTATGTCAATTATCTCCTGTATGGATTGAACAAGAGGAATAAGAAAGTGGCAGCAAAACAGAGAGAAATCAACAACTGCATATAATGTCTTCAAATTCTGAAGTGGATAGGCTCAAAAAGACACTCGAGAGGTGAAAGTGGATTTTTTTCAATTAAATTTTCTTTCAGTCATGGAGGCTTCACAATGTAACACCAGCTAACACAAAGGTGCAAACCACAGAAAACATCATAAAGTCCGAATGAGGAGAGAACGACATGTTTCAGATTAAAACACAGAAATCTCAGGAGACAGCGTGCATTCAAACTGGAGAAGAGCCCCCCGACCATCCAAAGCAAAAGAAGGACAAACCTTAATAGTACATTGTTCCCTTTAATCACTGATCTAAAGAGCCTTGACAGATGTACGAACAAACTGCACCAGAGAAACATGAGAAGGTAAAAGGCCAAGCAAAATCTGTAGCTCATTGCAGCACAAGATTTCATCCAAAATATCCTTGGGACAGGTCTGACTGTTGTACATGTACTTGGACTCTCTGACCAACATCGGCATCAGTGAAAGGCTCAGCAAAGTCTCTATTCAGGTAGCGGCATGCTATGACCTCTACGTGCAATTCCCTGTAAGAGAAACAAACTGCAGGAACATTTTCTTAAATAAACTCAGGTTGGACATGAACCATAGCTTCAAACCTGTAATATGATTTGGTCTGTCAAACACTATATACTATTATCATCCCTGTTGTGCTTCACATCAACTACTCTTTACAAATACATGAAAATGCCCCAAAACACACATCTCCATATTTTTACCTGATCCCATGGGCAGATGATTCCTCCGGAGAACATAAAGAGGTAACCCATGGCGACCAGACAAGCCCAGATGACCAGGGAGAAAAGACGCAGAAGTTTCTTAAAGACGGACTCAATGCAGACCAGAACAAACACGGCCAGGAAGATTGCCAGTGCTGTAGGGACTGTGATAACAAAGGCAACGTGGTCCTCGATATGCTGGGAAGACAGAAAACAAAACAAACAGGTTAAAATGATGGAAAGAGAGTGATAGGCAGGGAGTGAGAAATACAGGAGATCATAAAGAGCACAAGAATAATTGACTGGTTCACAAAAAGAGAGTGTTAGGGTTCCAACGGCCGTGATGCACTTCCTCACTGTCCAGGGAAGTAAACAACTTCACAAATTCACCCTGAAACAACAGCAGATGTCAGAACAGCACCAAGTCTCTGCTGATTTTACGGCTTTCACAAATACAAGCCAGGTGTTATTGTGACCCTCGAAGCCGGAGAGAATCTCAGGAGGCATCAGCAAAGAGTATTACTACTTCTTCGGTGCGGCAACAAAGTATGACCTGACTGAAAATGACCACGGGCATCCTGAACAATGTCGATGCGTTGGTGGTGGTTGCAGGAAGAAGGCCGCACGTCATATTACAGAGGTTTGGCTTCACTGCTGCTTTGACTTGACTGAATTTTGAGTTTGAGTTCTCCAGGTTACTTGTCCGTGACTCTAAGAGAATGTCAGCAATCTCACGGCTAAAATATTGACTCCCTGCTACAGTTACAGGCATGTCTGTACTTAAGCCTTTGATAGTTGGTGCCTGAGGCTGGAAGCGGCTGGCAGGTATCAGTGGGACACAATCGATGTAATTCATCAGTACACTTGATTGCACTTTAACCTCATCACCATCACTCTACCGTACTTGGTAACGTATCTACAAAACAAGCGTCACCATCAGTTGAACAGGTTTTTACGGCTGTCTGAAGAACGCAATTCCTTGGGAATTGGTGTTTTTCTACCTCTGTGCAGGTCCACAATGTAAAAGCCCATTGGGCTCCAGGCAGGAAAAAAAGTTAAATTGATAAACCAACTCCTGTAACGGATAATGGCGGTTTATGTCTATTTATAGTTCAAAATGAAAGGGAACATTAGAATGGTTTGTATAAAGATTCTGACTGATGCCTTTAATGGTACTCAGTCAGTTCTTATCCACCTTTCACCTTGACTATTATGCAAATCTGTGAGGCAAAGCCAGCCTATTCTTATAAAACTGGACAAAAAAAAGATCCACAAGTGCCACAACTTACATGTAAGTGCATTATAGCAACGAAAATTTCACAACATTATGCTCACAGACACATTATGATGAGCCACTACTGAGGATGCTTGCCAGCCAGCCACATGCATAATGGATTTGCTGTCACCTTTGAAAAAACACTAAAGAGCTGAAAGACTGAATAAAAATTTCAGGAGTTTCTTCAAGGTTGGAGGAAAAGAGGATCCTAGATAGAAGTAGGACATCCTGCAGCTCTTTCACCTATCTGTCACAGGGAGAGGAATGTCTTACATAGAACTTAAAAGTAGGTGAATTACAGCTTTACTGCTGACATTTACAACAAGATGAACTAGCATCTGCACAATTGCGATCTTAAGCTTCTGTCCCAGTAAAACTGGCGTAAGCGGTTGTTTAAGAGAGAGGCCCTTTTACCTAAACATTTGTTGTTGAGTTTGTGTGTGTCATAGCATCGGTGGGCTTTACTTCCAGAGTTTTGCAGCAAATATTCATTCTGTCAGAAATGACATCTGCGACTTAACTCGTCAAAGGCAGTTCGCTGTGTTCTGACATGTGCTTCAGATAATTAACCATCTTTTCCAAATGACTAGCTATCTCTCCATTGCCTCCCCTCTCTCTCCAAGCCTCCACCTCTCTCTCCCTTCCTCCCCCTCTTAAAACCATCCCCAACCCTGCCCACCCGGTCTCTTTCTCATGAACACACAATCAATGTGACAGTGAGACCGGAGTGGATTTGTGCGACTGCGGAGAGCCTCAGAGAGTTCGTCTCGCCCAGAGCAGAGTAACTCCAAAAACAGGATTTAGGTCAGCCAGCCATCAGGACGACACGATGACAGAATACAAATAAAGGGGGGGAGCGAGGGGAGAGAGATAGCGGAAGAGTGAGAGAGACAGAGGGGGAAGATGATGAGCATGAAGATAGATACAAAAAGGATGATGTCAGTCCAGGACATTGATGGAGCAAGAGGAGGAGAGAAGTAGGGGATGTGAGATTGATGGAATAAGCTGTGGGCTGGCAGGAGCAGGCATGGCTATTATTGATCTTCATGAATACAACAAACACCGTTATTGAGATTAAGTGCATGTGTTGTCCCAGATGTAAGATCCCCTCCTCCACCCCCAACCCCCATTAGGTCCCATTCCAGCTTTGCATTATTACATTATCTAAAATGAATACATTCTGTTCCCACTGCTGCTGGGAATTAAGTAACCCCCTCCATTTACAATGACTTAAATTAATAATTGTATCAATAAGAACAACATGTCCAGCATGTCCGAGTATTGACTAAAATAAACTTGAATAAATACACTGATTTCATCGGTACTTACAGTACATGATGACCCCTGTGTCCACTGCATACGAAACATTCATTAACAACTAACACTAAAAATAGAGTAAAAGAGTCTAAAATGTGAGCAAACAAAATCTGGTAATGCTCCACGCTGATAACTTTCATCTGTTGATTGAATGGATGCAGCATGTGCTTAAAATGTAAAAAACTACTTGAAGCTGTGTTTTCAATCTGCCTTTTTTGACTGAGTACGATGTGGCTACGGTATCAACTATTTCACTGTTGATATTTCTAGTGTGCAGTGCGGAGTAAGCAACTCAGGAATCTTTTTCTAATGATTTTTCAACACCATTATCCTAATTGTGCAAATTGTGTCCTTGCCTGCTCCAACTTTGCACTTTTTGGAGAGCGTTTGAAGCAAGAAAAATGAAAAATGTTAGAGGATGCTTTCCTCTCTGTAGCTTTAACAGTCCAAAGTTTGAACAATAACTGAGCCCCTTCTGCTCTTATTACAATTGGCTTTTATCCCAACGTTTCATTGCCTTAGTGATGCAACAAGAAACACATGCTGCCTTAGAATGCATGCTTAACCCCAGAGTCTGTCAATGTATAGGCGTTTCACATGGGGTGTGTAAGTGAATTGTTTATCATCCATCATTAATGTTGACTTGATATGCTTGTGGTCGCTCTCTGTGCGGATACACATTTATGTCTACGGGACAGGCACACAACTTTCTCTCTATACACGATCACATTGAGTATTGTGTACCTATCGTCAATTCGCATGGAGAAACAAATCTCTTTGTATGTGCAAATTCATGGAGTATAATTTCATTGTACAGTACATTACACACAGTTTCTATCCATCAGTTAGTCCGAGCATTGATTGACTTTGTTTGGCAAATTTACTCAGCCCACATGCGCAAGTTAGTTGGTGAGTGCATGCACAGTGCATGCGCACCTTTGTGCGTGCCTGTGTGCGTGCGTGTGTGTGTGAATGAAAAGCTTACCAGTCCTGAAGCAAAGAACACAGCCAGCAGAGCCAGGCAGGCTCCCATCACTATAAGCAGCAGGAAAACAATGAGCGGATGCTGCTGGCTCATACAGTAATAGGACTCGTACAGCCAGTCTGGAGACCTGTTCCTCCCCTCCCTGCCTCCTTCTCCTCCTCTGTCTCCCACACCTGACTCCCCTGTCCGGTCCAGGATGTAACGCTTCCTCCTTATTGCCTCTTGCCACATGGATCTTGGAGCTGAGAAGGAGGAGACAGTGAGAGGGAAACCAGAATGGGAGGACGAAGCAGTCACGGTGGAGGGAATCTCCACCAAGGATGAGGAATAGTTGCAATGTTCTGCCCTCCTGCTGTTGTTGTTCCTGTTGGGGACCCTTGAGCTCCTTAACTCCAACATATCGTTGGGATCCTCGCACACCTCCTCTCTCAAGTCTTTCAGGTGGAGGCAACTGAGAGCTGAGGCTGAGTCAGTGGCGGTGGCAGCGTGCGTCGGCCTGACAAGTGGCAAGAACGCGCCGAGAGCAGAGCGCAGCATCCTCCTCTTTTTGCTCCTGCCAACATGTTGGGAGAGGGAAATGAAGGGGAGCGCGGAGAGAGACTGCTCTTTAGAGTGAGAGAGAAAAGTGGGAGGGAAGTGGAGGGAAAGGGGAGGGGAAGAAGGCTGGGGAGGAGGATGTACAGAGCGCAGCAGCAACCGGGAGAGTGAGAGAGAGAGAGAGAGAGAGAGAGAGAGAGAGAGAGAGAGCACAGGCGAGGATGGAGGAGGATCGCTGCACCACCACTCAAAGATCAGGAGTGAGGCAAATTTCAAACACAGAACTCCGGACCACCACGTTATCTAAACCTGAGGAGCCAACCAAAATTTAATCACATCGATCTAATTATAATGCACTCTGATTGTGGAGCTGCCACAGTCCATTGAAACACAAAGGGAAATGTTTCCTGAGAATACATTCGCCGCACAGTCCAACTCCACACATAATGTTATCACCTGGTGTGATTTGTGAAGACAGATTTGTGCACCCCCCCACCCCTCCACACTAATGGTGCAAGGACTGATGATGATTGTGAGTTGCAGTTTGCTTAATGAGCCTGGCATCTCATTCTGCGTTATCACATTCCTACTTAGCACTACCTGCATCTCCCCAGATCACCGCTGCTTCTCACACTCTTCATCCTCACCCAAATTCATTCACCCCTCACTGCACTTTGCACCATTTCCGAGTTGAACTTCCAAACCAATTCATCGACATTAAACATTCTTGGGTCCACGACTTAAGGAATATCATCTCCCATGCTTTCCCTGCCTTGTATCCTCTCTCTTCTGACCATGCTTTCAAAGGCTTTCACATTCCCTTCCTTCCTCTGTTCTCATCCTCCACCCTTCATCTCTTCCTCATGACCTATTTTTCTTTCTTCCGCCTCCACACTCATAGGTGTGAAGTTGACATCCACATTGCCTTTGACCACTTGACAAATTTGCCACATGCTATGACGGCAAATGAGCTAAATAGTCTTCAACAATTATTGGCCCAAAACAGATGAATGCAATCATGAGGAACCTCTCACAATCAAAACCTCATTGAGGAGTCAGCGTCTCATGCCAGAGAATTTCTGGAAATGAATAATTGCAGCAGATGACAGAATCCTTCCTTAAAACATTCACCAAGGTACCACTTACATGTCTTAATACTGCAAGGATTCAACAGCTTTCAAAACGAAATTCCATATGTTACTTCGCTTACGTTTGCACCCACCCACTGGTGTACTGAATACGCAAAGGTGTAAATGTAAATCATGACCTCAGCACTGCTACCTTATGTTTTACATGTTTAGTGAGAGCTACTGTATACTTGCACCACATGTAAAGATAGACGGCGTCTACCCAGTGTTGCTTAATGTGCAATAGCATGAGAGTATTCCCCACATCCTGGAAACCATAGAAAGTATAGACTTGGGCAGGCGACGTGCCATCAATGAATGTGTTGCTGCATATGTGCAGCTCTGCATATATGATAGTAAAAGCAAGTGTTTAATGTGCTACTTTAAGGTATCCAACCACAGCACACAGTACAATCAATAGCTGTTATTTCCCGCCACTACTTTTTAAAATGGCAAATAGAAAACTTTGAATTGGACTACATTCTCCGGCAGGAGTGCTGTATTATCATGGTATTTTAGGAAAAATATAACGCATTAGCAATACATCAATCGAAATAATAAGGGTTTAGAAGAAAGCCAAAGAAAACCGCCATCTGATCTGTAAAAAAATTGGTGGAAAGGTAGAGCCTGCTGAAGAATGAATTTTGAATAAGGTTTTAAATTTTGATGTACATATGGATCCTGGCCCAGATGCAGAATCAGTCTCTGTTTTTCTCTGCGGCTTATATAGAGCAAAGAGGAAGAAGAAAAAGGCAAGGAATGTGAATTGAAAATGTGCCATTGAAGGTAACAAAGATAAGAGCCCACTCTCGCTCAATCACTCCTCACAGCCTATACATAATGCTTGGTAGTATGAAAATACATAACCACCAGAATCAGACTCAAGACCACTTTCTTTTCAATCATAATTACACGGTATGGCATTGTCTAAATCTTAAACTGCCTCTTATTTCATGCTGCTTCCTCAATTATTTATCGGAAAATGTGATGTGGTCTGTTCACAAGTACAATGGTGACAACCAGTCTCTCAACAAACGGAGGCATAGGAGGAGGTAGCAGACGTCCGAATGAATCTACAACACGTTGGCCTGCACACATTAACACACAAGAATCAGTGAAGCAGCTGGCAGATATTGACCTGTGAAGGGTCAAATACAGTTCAAAGAAAAAAAAAGATAACAAAGGTAGAAAGTTCCCTCGCACATTGCACCGCACCGCACATGCATGAGCAGGGATGCAATTCCAAATGCACCAATAACCTTAGGTGATTACTTCTGATCTAAGGAAGAATAACACATGTGCCCAAATCATAGCAGAAATATGGATACATTTGTTAATTTGCGTCACTGTAATCATTCTACAGGGCTTTCTCAGCATTGAAAGGGGGGATAGTAACCTGAGGATACCTGAATACACCACCTGATTATGTCTGTTTATGCAATTGGGCATATGAAATCTAAATACGGAACATTGGGTTTATTTGTTGAATGTTGCAATTAAATCCTTAATGTTTTATCAATATCAACAGAATGGAAATATTTGGCGCTGAATTAAAATGTCAAGTGCTCATTTAAAATCAGTTGACAATTCAAACTATATTTAGGTTAGAAATATTACATTTGTCTCATTTGTCTCTTGAGGGCCATAACCTGCACTCCTGAAAGTGGCGCTGTGGGTTTGAAAATGCATGCCAATTTAGCACACTGCACATATTTGCAAGGAAAGGGGTGTGGCAAAATATTCTCTCTTTTGTCTGCTGCTCCTGACAAGGTCAAGCCAGTCCACTGAGACAAGTGCAGAGTTGTGGATGGAGAGCAAATGAAGAGGGAGCCTAAATATAGCAAAGGGCAATATAGTCGCGCAAAGGAGAAGAAGATGCTGCTTTATTAACTGAGGAGTCCAACTCCCTTTCTCCACATGATTCTAGTGCAAAGCTAGCTCCTTGTTTCGTAAAGAGACTATCAGAGGCATCACACATGAAGTGACACAGATAACACTCATAATTTTTATTTTCAAATTTTGGTAAATGGCAAAGTTGATCAGCAATGCCATTCAAATAGGCAGTGTTGTGTTATTTTGCATGTTGCACATCATACAGGGCTGTGGCAGATCAGTTACACCGCACAAAAGTTGTCAATCAACCACATGATTGCTACGCTTCACTCCTCGGCTGTTCAAATGTGGAGGCTGGGATTACCTCAAGCAAACCTCATGCTTGGATGCCTGATCACCACTTATTCCCAGAAACAACACAGCTGCCACAGATTCATTGGAGGAGGACATTTTCAACCTCTCAAAACTGTTGAGAGCATTTCTATTATATCCAACCTGAAAAGGAATTACCCCAATCTGGACATTAGTGACCTCATAATTTACTTGGGTAATGGGAATGAGGCAAAGGCAGCCTCTTGTCATCTCTATGTGATGTAATATTTGATGCACTTGGGGCTAAAAGGCTGTTTTCCTTGCTTCATCAACACTGACTAACCGCCCTCATGATTCAAGTACAGCCCCTAGTATGGGTCTGATGGCAAAGGGAGCCAGCGCCCTCAACCGGGTATTAAACGCTGCCTCAGGATTTTGACAAATGAAGGATGAAACAAGGAAAGTAAGAGAAGTTGA
>OMPJ01021321.1:0-13253 GCA_900312935.1 Carapus acus
TGAGCCAGGCTCTGTAGGCGATTTACAAGACCACAAAAGTAATGGAGGGATTACAGTGGCTCCAACAGCGAGCATTAAAAATTAAAATATGCAGCAGATTCATGGTTTGGACTTTACAAAACTCTTACTTTCAAACAGTTTGACTTCCTCATTTGATTTCACTTGGCCTGATCGTGCATAGTTTTCGGTATTTGTTATGAAATATCATTTACGCTTAGGCGAGGTTTGTGATCCTGCAAGTCAGTGCAACAATTGATGCATTCAACCACCGATTCGCTGAAATGGTGTGCATAGTTCGTTGCTTTTCTGATCAGGAAGCTACTTACGGTGGCGGCGGTGATGCCTGGAAAAAGCCGGAGCAGGCCGACATTCCGGTTCAGCTTTGTGCTGACCTGAAACTTCACTGTGGTGTTGGCGCGCCACACCGTGTCCCAGTTTACTGAGGAAGAGCGAGACAGAGAGAGAGAGAGAGAGAGAGAGAGAGAGACGGAGATGGGCATGAATGAATCATTATCCCTGATGCTTTGTCTGCATCCTGACAAACATGGCCAAGCCACTCTTCCCCCTTGTTTACTTGCGATATCCACTTCGGCGGTAGCGAGTGGAGCCAGGTTGGGTGAGTTGAAGGCGTTGAAGCTTCCAGCATCCACTTTGGTCACACGATTCCCTCTGTATAGTTTGTTGTGGAAATACAGGCAGACCTATAGACGCACAGATGAAGCCCCATTATGAGATTGACAGTTTGGCATAAAGACTTTGAATTGGAGGCCATTCATTCTAAATATTATCCTCTGTATCACTGCTTTTCAGGGGATTATCCCGTCGTGTGTTGCGACACGTGTGTCAGGAAGCACCGTTTAGTGTTCTCGTCAGGCAGGTCGCCTGAAACCACTCCTGTTGTCTCTAGCATACCAACCACTCTCCTTTACACACACACAGATGCACGCACACACAAGCACACACACACACACACACTGTACATATTGACTCAATGGAGGTCAATGTACTGGATCACTGCATTTATGTTCCTTGTGCCGAGAAAAATGCTCTCTGCTCCACCGTTTCTCATCGTGTTCCATCTCTAATTTACCTCTGTTGTCAATTTAGATCCACACAATATTGAAATTTGACTACTTAATAAACAACGACTAACTGAAAAATAAGGGAGTGGGATTTTTGCTTGTGCGTGTGTGTGCGTGTTCATGGGAAAAAACATCATCCCCTCACCTCTGGAATAACAAATTGACCGGCGATCAAGAGCGCCCCCAGCAGGTTGTCTCGGCCGTCATTCCTCATCTCGTAAATGGGCACCTGGAAAAGCCAGACAAGCTGCGTTGACAGCAGAAACATAAACCATGGAAGCCATGGTCTGTTTGTTTGTTTGTTTGTTTGACCTCTGACCTGTGAGCCGGTGAGAATGACGGGCTTGCCCAAGTGCTCACACATGAAAGACAGTGCAGAGGCCGTGTATGCCATCGTGTCGGTGCCGTGGAGGACCACAAAGCCGTCGTAATTCTCGTAGTTTTTCTGTCAGAGGACCACAGATGCAGACAGACTGACATGACGTTGTGACACTCTTGGAATCGACACTAAGCAGCAAAAATGTGATTGAGCGGCGAGAACCTCAATGTCCTTTCCTATCGTCCCCCAGTCCTCTGTGGTCATATTGCACGAGTCCAGCAAAGGGCAGTACTCTAAGACAGAGTAGACAATCCTCTTGTTGTTTTTATTCACCCTGAGGAGCAAGACAAACTCAGTGAGTTGCGATAATCGTGTCAAAAAAAACTAAACCAAAGCAGCACAAATTAACAAAGGGATTTCACCCATTGCAAGTGCAGATGTTCACCGCAACGCAAATAGTTGAGCCAGCGATTATTGCAGCAAACCTCTCCTTTTGATTGGGCTTATGTAACAAAGTGGGACCGACTTCTGAAAGTTGGCGTCGAGGCAATTGGGAGTTGAAAAAAGAAAAAAGGGCGCTCACTTCATGAGGCACGACGAGTCTATTCAGCTGTCCCGTCTGTCTCTGCAGCGGGGAGCCAAAACTTTTTTTGAGAGCACGCATGGAATTTTGGACTCAGAGGAGGAAGAGGAGGAGAAGAGGGAGGAGGAGGGAGAGGCGGAGGAGGAAGACGAAGAGGGATTGGCCAGTATTATGGAACGATCTTGAGCTGTAATACTAAGGCTTACTCATCGCCACGTGACAGGTGACAGGGAAGCTTCTATTTGGAGTTATATGGGGAGAGAGAGATAGAGAGAGAAAGAGAAAGACAGACAGAGGGACAGGGACGAGATGGGTGGAGAAATACATAAGTGAGTGAGTCAGAGACAAATGTAGAGACGGAGAGTGAAAGAGGAGTAGAGCAGAAGAGGGTGACAAGGTTCCTGAGGTGAGTGACTAAGTGAGAGAGAATGGACGGATTGAGGGACGGATTAATTGGGAGCGAGGGAGGGGGGAGAGAAAGAGAGCCCGGGTGTATATTTCCGAGGACGTCTCTGAGGAGGTCCGGGCTGGGCCCATCTGCGACGCGGTGCCGCTTTGCACCACTAAGCAGTGACGGACAGATTTGGTCCTTTAATCTCTCCTCCACACACCTCCCCTGTTTTCACAGGCCCCGCCTCTTTACATGGGGACGCAACCTGAATGGAACAGCAGGGGGCGGGGGACCGAGCCTGCGAGCAAGCAAGGTCCCCCCGTCCACTCAGCCAGGGGTCCTGCAGGCTGTCTTCTAATTATCCATCCATTTCCACACATGCCACCCTGGAACATATGCCAAGGATGGTCTGACCAGAAAACAATATTCAAATCGCCAATTATTCATCTAACATGTGGCACAGGGATCCAATGGTTCAGCTACACACTTATTAGCATGGCCTGGCCAAAATCGTCTTGCAGCCTGTGAATACTAAGAGAAAGGTGAAAGAAATTGTCAGTGTGTGTGAGTCTGTGTGTGTGTGTGTATACACTGGATTGGGGGGCAGCCAACAGCTTGCTGGTGTTGCCTCACAGCCTTGCTTGAATAAGGCTTTTCAGTAAATCAATAACATCTCCCTTTCCAAAAGTAAGTATTCAGCTTGAGGCTGCATATTATGCGAGCCCCGCCTATTAGACTGGTGCTGCAGCTGATGCGAGCACTGCGGCGAATCCACAAGATCAGCAAACAGAATGTTAAAAAGTTTAATCGAGTTTATTCAAGCTCACTGCATTCGTGAAAATGCATAAATACATAAAAACGCATGCACAGTTAATGTTTGGTTAATGCCGGTCAGTGTTAGGATGATTAACACGTGATGTGGATTTGTCCTTCTCTGCGAGATGCAGATTGTGTGGCTCAGTTTTGAGGTCCTCGTATCTTTAGTGCTCATCACTATCCACCCACACCCACACCCGCCCGGCCCCACCCTGCTCCTCCTGTGGCCGGCACAATGGCAGTAAAGATGACTAAATGCAGATTATGATGGGAGAGGGGATGGGGGAGGTTACTGCATGTAGATCACGCAGAGAGACCAGCCAAATTAAATATGTGGGGAGCATCAATCAATATTGTTTGGTTTGCAACCGCCAGACCAGCAGCCTCTCTGCTCTGGCTCCCAAATGACGAGGTTTTACAGATGCATCCTGGTGTGTGTGAAGCACCATCACGTACTCCTTTACCAATTAATAGACCGTTATATACATTCATGGTATGTTGCATCACTGGATGCGTGCATATTTCTTTGACTCTCACCGTGAGTCCGAGTGGAGGACGATAAAATGAGGAATTATTTTCACGACATACTGTCGGCCACTTCTTTCAGTGTATAACAGTGAATTACAAATGACCCATAAACACTTGAGGGATGGTTGCGGTTGCAGAACACCTGCGCACCTCCCAGTGCGTAGCTGGATCTTCTTATCTGTTCCTTCTTCATGTTGAGCCCACATCACAGTGCGTTAATAACTGACATGCGCTTTTAACCCAGTAAGGCAAACCCGACGGTCAATTAGAACCAATTAACGGTGCCAGCCTGGATTTTCATTAGTCCATTAGAGCCGCTGGCTCACTGATGACAGACGTGAGGAGCAGCAAAGAGCACCAAAAATAGCTGAGGCTCTGAGCTGCGTTCTCTTACCACTCCCAGGAATTCCGTCCTATAGCCAAAGGCCACATCATCACGCATTCCCTGTCACACAAACACACGCGTGCATCGGTGTCTTATGTCTGCAGGCACAGGCACAGGCAGAAGCGCAGCACAATGCAGCCACACAGTATGCTACCAGTACTACAGAGACCCGTGAGAGAGGTGGTCCGAGTGTATGGAGGGTCTCCTGTTAAGAAAAAAAGCATTTTGGTTATTGTGGCGCACCAAACGTCTTTCCCAGGAGGAAAGTGAGCCGATCTGAGCAGGGCACTTTGGGGATGGTTGGAGTAGTATGTATCTTCTCATTATGTACACGGGAAACAGCTCCTTCATTTGTACAAATGTTAAAGCTACGTTGCATAATACAGGGAAAACACAATGGCTAAAATAAATTACCCAACATTCCCTGAGCAAGTAAAGGCCACTGATGTATAAACACGATTTGTTTAACATTTGTGCCGATAATAAATGTGAGCTAACACAGGCACTGCTACTATTCGGGCTGTGTTATTGCTTTCCATGCGAGCATCTGCAATCCTCAGTCGCACAGGAAAACAGGAAACAGGAAAGGAAAGGTCAGGAGGCAGAAATCCATTCATGTAGAAACTTCAATGGCTTCTACACAATAGCAATCGCAGAAAAAAGTTGACCAACTGTCTCTTGAGTTGTGTTTTTCCACACACCGTCCTTTGGCTTGCCATTGCTAATTGCCTCAGTTCACAGTCGAGAGATTTCTCTCTGCCTTGTTTTCCTCATTATTACTGAGGGTGATGTCTGAGGTTTCAGGCTGTTTTCACTCACAAGCCTAGACAAAAAAAATCTGGTTTCACCGACACAATTTGTCAGTAGCTTCACATCATCGTCTCTCCTTGCTCAGGAAATGTTTTATGCAATAAAGATGCATTATTGTGTAAAGATACGTTGAGGTTTCATGCACCTTGGGGTGATTAGCAATTTGTGTTCTCACGAGAAAAATCCTTGGGGGTAGGAAACCTATCCCCCTGCCAAAACCAGTCAAGTGTTTCGACACAACAAACAGTGGGAACCCTGAATACTGTCAATAACGGCTGTACTCTATTGACATGCATGTCCCAGGTTCTCACGGGCATGTGTAGCTAATTGAGGAAAAACTGACCCACGATACAGCTTTTTCTTCTCTAGCACTCTTGGCACTCTCTTCACAACACAGTTGACAGTCTATGATGTTTCATGCGAGGGAGGACAAAAAGTAATTCTAAGGAACTTACGGCAGAACCAGGGTGTTTTCAGATGGCTCGTAGTAGTCATACAGGCCTGTCTGCTGGGCGTAGAATTCATCATGGAGGATGGGCAGCTTCCTCAAGCTCTTTACAAAAGCGTTGGCCTTGGGGGCAAGCACTGTGATGGGAGAAAGAGGAGTGTTGCACTGCTTAGCACATGGACTACAACAGCTTTGATAACCTGCAAAATGTATTTTCTAAATGCATAGCACCTTGAGATAACTCCTGTTGTGATTTGGCGCTATACAAATTACATTGATTTAACTTGAATGTATTTTCAATGTGACATGAGAGGCGGAGTGGCCTAAGGAGGATGTGCCAGTCTCATACTGAACCCTAGTGGAGCACCTATGGATGGCAACACGCAGATGGTCTGAAAGCTGCAAACAAATACTTTGTTCTCAGCTATACTTAACAAAACACTAAATGTCATCTTGAAGCATGGGCTATATCTGTCAGAAATCTGGAGTGATGGTATGAATTATGTTGGGCCAGTTGAGATATGAGCACAGCCTCTGTCTTTCATACATACCCGGCTCAAACCGGGTCAGATTAAATATTATCATGGATAAAAACAAAAGTGTGAAAGCCTGCACGATCAAGATGGACACTACCGATGATTTCTCATTAAAGAGTAACGACTATACTCGGAGGGTTACTCCAGTTCACTGGTCTCTGACATTGACAAACACACACCTGGGATCCACTTGCTGCAAGGGAGCATGACCTTGTTGAGAACAGTACCAGGGAGGGGTGGGGGGCTGATGACCTGACATTACACAGGCTGTTTTGACTCCTTGTTCCATGTTTTTAAATGTTAACTTCTTCATGGACACAGTACATAAACAACATATCTGGGTCACCTTTGGCCACACAAGCACCATTGACCTCAGGTCACAACTACGAACATTTTTCTGAACCAAAAACACAGAAAATGCATATGAAAATGACAAAAGCATGGTCGTCTTCATAACTGTAGGACCTAGAAACGTGTGTGTCATATCAAATAGTGTTTGTGACTGTGAGAAAACAGTGAAAACAGAGAAAACAGGGTGTCTGTGAATGCTGATATGACACATGATGTGAAGTGTGGGAAGACTGAGGCATGTGCAACATTATAAAACATCATGTTCCAGAAATTGTGCAATCATCAACGTCAACACACACTCTCTTGATCGATTATATTCACACACGAGTGTGTGGCTGTCACAGTGGCCTCCCTATCCGCCTCCTCCCCCGCCCCCCGGGATTTGTGTTTACATCTGAAGGGCGTTGAGTAGGAAATGTCTATTCGTCATACTTGACCGTAAACGTCACAGAGAGCACATGGAGATTTTACTCCTGCTGCCATCACTGTCTTGAGAAAGCGTGACAAACAAGGAAAGAAGGTCAACTCTTATCTGCACCTCGCTAGCATCTTCGCGTAACCTTCAGCATGGCTCTGTGCGAGTAAAGGTGACCGTGTGTGTCACGCATGTTTACATTTGAATGTATCGACGTGGACGGCAAACCATGCGGCGCCCTCCGTGTAGACAAACAGTAAACAGGCGGACGGTACGCAGCTCGTGTGGGGTGAAGACGCTCGGTACCGTTATCGTGGAGAGTCATGCCGATGGTTCCCCCGGTGTTGATGACCAGCACCCTCGCCTCGGCACACGGGGGACTCACAGACTCCGTGGACTCGTTCAAGTTACTGCAGCTCGACAACTTTCTCCTCCGACCCTTGTGTAGCGGGACATTTCCGCGGGACGCAGTCGCCTGGAAGTGCAAGTCGTCCGAGTTGTCGATGTGGTTCAGTTTGGGATGAGACAGAGCCCGGCCGAGGGAGGACGGCGAAGACACCGAGGCGGGACTGGAGACGGAGCGCTGACACTCCGCCATGGTTCGCTGGCTCGCTTCTCCTCACAGACAGCAGCGCTGGATGCGTTTAAATTTAACCCAAACTCGGAGCTCTTAAAGGGACACAAACACTGAGAGACGGCACGTGTCTGTCCTCACATGAATGAACACGCACACAAGACACACATACTCTCTCTCTCACACACACACACAAGGGCGCAAGGGGTGTATCTGCGCATTTGCATTCGTCCGTTATTTATACGCACGTAATCAAATATTACACAACCTCGCGTGGTGTCACACACTCCGTTCCAATCTTTTTTTTTCTCCCTTCAGAGAGAAATTTCTCAGCCTGACGTCACAGGCGGGGCGTTTCCGGGGGGGTGGGGGTGTCAACAGACGGTTTATTTCCGATGACGTAGGCAGGATGTAGCCGTGCAGCTAGCGGATAGCATGAAGTGGCGCCATCTATGTGCGCATGCGCGTGCACCAACCGTTACATCGCAAACACTGCAAGAGGTGAGATCCTGGAACGGCAGCTGTAGTCATCAATATTTGTCCTATGCCGTGTAATTCGGGTTATCAAAGAGAGTAATGGGTCAGAGGCATCAATATCATTTGCAAATTGCATCAGTCAAAATCTGATATTCGGCCCAGCCCTCCAGTTAGATTTTGAAATCATTTCTGAATTCCCATGCGTGGGACTATGGATAAAAGTGATTGAGTGTCAGAGGAGGACTTAACTGACTGTAAACATCACAGATATAAAAACAGCACAAGTCTCATCTGAATGGAGTTGCTTATTAGGAATCCTGATTCCTGATTTAAATTTGTGGCCCACCCTGTGGATTAATGACTTTCGAACATTGATAGATGACTGAAAACAACATGTGGTTTTATCACATGGTGTATGTTTATGGACTCCTTTGTGGAACATTCGTTTGCTCCTGGTTCTCTCACGGGAAACAGAGGTTGGGTATGAATAATATATCACTGAAAGCTTTTCATGTCTCTTACAATCAAAAGGCCGGGGTCTGGGCAGTTCGAAAATTAAAAAATGAATACAAGAATGTCCTGTGAATACAATACAAGACAAAAAGTGGAACTCAGAAGTTGCTTGGTTCACTGGTATGCGTATGTCACAAAAGTCA
This sequence comes from Carapus acus, assembly GCA_900312935.1. NCBI lineage: Eukaryota > Metazoa > Chordata > Actinopteri > Ophidiiformes > Carapidae > Carapus > Carapus acus. Next base: position 8,372 of record OMPJ01021321.1, read on the forward strand.
ATTTATTCAGTGACTTAATTCACTCATTTGACATTTGACAAATTACTGTGCAACTTTGAATAGCAGTTATCTCACTGTGACATTAAGGAAACTCTCAAATGTCTTTTGATTCATATTCTTCAAACAACTGTTAATTACCTCTTGCTTCTCAAAGACAGTCAGCACAGTAGCCATAACCATGACAGGACAAATGCCATGACAAGACAAATGCCATGACAAGACATATCTGAGATGGATGTGCATGTTTTCTGCATCAGCTAAAACCAAGTCAAATGCAGATGTATGGTTTGCCTGAAGTGGTCCCCCATGGCAAATTTGGCAAGTGGAACGGTAGATGGACCAAGAGACATATGAAGGGTATACGGAGTTTAATTATTCTGAAGGATTTACTTGTTCCACAGATTTGTCTATGAGTGCAGTATATAGCGTCTGAAAAATTTTCTTTGAGTCTTATGTCACGCTATTTTGTTATGTTGACAAGAACACGAATCCTTTACGACAATGAAGTGTCAGTACAACGAACTAGGCTGAGTAAAAACCAAGACAAATTTTATTTGCGAGGGAGTGAGCTCTCCACGTCTCTCCTACTTGTCCGCTAGATGGCGACAGTCTCCTTTTTTCTGGTATAGGGGCACGTTCATTCAAACCCGGTTTAACTACAATTAATGAAACCCACCAGACAATGTATAGATTTCTCATTTTTTTTGAATATGTGACTGTGGTATACATTCATAATAAACTCGCGCGTAACGTTGAAGGGGACTGTTTTAACTAGACTCGAATGTTTCTAGGTACTGTTTACAAAGGCGACGGCGGCATTCTGAAGTTAATCGTTGTGATACCGTACTCAGTGGCTGTTTCAATGTGTGGTTACAAAGAGAATCTCTGCTAATTATATACATTTAGTTGTGTTTGAGAAGCGGCCGGGTGGCCCACATAGGCAGCGGCGCGCCGAGGCAGCGGCTGGCTGCGGGGGGACGGCAGGAAGTGGCGGTTGATGCAGCTCCACACCTTTCCGGTGTAGCAGCTCCGCGACCAGCCCAACTCAAAGGAGAAGGACGGACGTTGGGCGCAATTACCGGCAGAGGGAAGCGATAGAAGGTAAAAGGCTCATACTTTAATTCGCATTTCAAATCGCTAACAGGAAAAAAGACTTGTTTCACCAGCGCCGCCCGTATTTTAAATCCAAAAAATGCCTAGTTTGTAAGAGCTACCAGTGTTAGCTTGCTAAGCGGCATGCTAGCTAACGTTAGCGGGCTAGCTGTCGTTATCAGCCATGAGCAGTAACGGCTAATTTAGGATATGTGACACTCCCACATTTTTTTTCTTTTCAGGGAGAACAGGAGTGGACTTTTATGACATAGTACGTGTGTTTTTAAGTAACTCCGAGGACTCTTTTCCGAGAGGTCCCGTCAGGACGGCAACATAGCCCCGGTGCCTCGCTTTGGTGGACTAACGGAAATTTGCTCTTCCCTCCCGGTGGTGTTGGAGGAGAACAAGGGCGCACCCCGTCTCGGAGCATTGCCAGACACACATACGGTCGGACACACCAGGAGGTTTTCCTAAGCACCGCCGGTATTTGAAAGCCTGGTCTGCGATCTGTCAACGGACCACTCGCGAACGACAGATTTTTGACCAATTTGTCCGTCCCGTTCTTATGTATGGAACTCATAATGAATGTCCCGCAGCGGCAGTCTCCAAGTCTGTAGGGTGACCATGAAGAGGTGTGTGTGTGCACTATAAACACTGTAGTTCTCTGAACATGGACGATCCTATCTACACAATCTTTCAACTCGCTTATTACCGTGCGATTTGCTAGGTTCGTGAGGATAGCAATGTGCTGACGTTTCCCCATATGCTCGCCACTGAGTCATGTTTCCAGAAGTAAGCCTCTAGTTAAAAGTGAAGCTGTAATACAATTGAAGAATCATCGACTTTCTCAGTTGGTAAAGGGTATTTATGCACAGAGATCAAAATGGGCAAAATGCTTTCAAAAATATTTGGCAACAAGGAGATGAGAATATTGATGCTTGGACTTGATGCTGCCGGCAAGACAACAATCCTTTATAAACTGAAACTGGGACAGTCTGTCACCACAATCCCCACGGTCGGCTTCAACGTGGAGACCGTCACCTACAAAAACGTCAAGTTCAACGTTTGGGATGTTGGAGGTCAAGATAAGATCCGCCCTCTGTGGCGACATTACTACACCGGTACCCAGGGGTTGATTTTTGTGGTGGATTGTGCGGACAGAGATCGTATCGACGAGGCCAGGCAGGAACTCCACCGCATTATCAACGACCGGGAGATGAGGGATGCCATTATCTTGATATTTGCCAACAAGCAAGACCTTCCCGATGCCATGAAGCCCCACGAAATCCAGGAGAAGCTGGGGCTGACCCGCATCAGAGATAGGAATTGGTATGTGCAGCCCTCCTGTGCCACCACAGGTGATGGACTCTACGAGGGGCTGACGTGGCTAACCTCAAATTACAAATCTTAATGATGGAGTGCTGACTGTTTTAGGTCAAAACTATAAATAAAGTTGCAAGTAACAAATAACTTCTGAAATGAGTATGTTAAGGAAAAAAAAGTTGATTATCTCCCATTTATTTTTAATACTATGTTTCCCCCACGACTAATTTAACTTAAATGGGTTTGCTGGCTTAAAGTTTGCTTGTACTCTGTAGCAGACCTGTTTCATACTCTTTAATTTGGGGCTTGCTTGATGAATACTGATTTAATTGGTCCTAATGTTAAAGCCACAGATCACCGCCTCTGCCTATTCTGTTTCTTTTATATAGTTTTTCTAATGGATCCTTTTAATATCCATTTTTGGACAAGGCTTGTTTCACTTTTCTTCAATCTCATTCACCACAATAAGGGTTTTTTTTTCTTTTCTATTTCTTCCAGAGTTTATCTTTAATGTTGAATAGCCTACGTTGAGGGATTTTCACTTTTCTTTTAACGCAGTACTGTGATACAAAGTATTTGTTGTTGATGGTATCGACTTGGGCAAAGAAAAAAAAAAGTTAGCTCTCATTACATTGTAATCAGTCTGATATCGGAGAAATAAATGACATCAGTAACCTTTTGTTACCCAAACTCTGGATCCCCTCATGTGGGCTTCATTATCTGACCTTTTGTGTCATGTCTTGATACCCAATCGTGCTGAATATTCAACGAATAGGCCTCCAGTTATCTCTTACACATGCTTGTCAGGGTGCATCTTGGAGTCGGTTAACTTACTTTCCAAAGGAATGTCATTCAACTCTGAACTCTCACTCTGATACCACAGCTGGGTAGCTTCAGTATTGGGACACTATGATAGCCTCTATCTGTAGCATGAGTACGGACGCACAGTCAGTCACCCCGTGTCAGAGCTGATGTCTAAGAAAAACATTGACACCTTGTGATGCAGCTCTTCTGTTTTGACTCGGGAACCATGTACAGAACAGTGTCATTGTAATGTCTTATTAAAAAAAAAAAGTGGTTTTGAAACTGTCTCGTTCATTTGCAGGACGTACAATTACTTCAACAGAAAGGAAAGACGTGAAATTGGAATAAAGTCTAGTGCCATGGAGGTTTCCTTCATTGGGAGTCTTCGGCAATTCTAAGAAATTTAATGCCACTGGCAGTGAATGAAGGCCTCGGCACAAAAAACAGGAAATCCAACTTTTGGTCTTTTCAGAGAGGAAAGTGACACGCAGCACTTGATAGGCCAGAGAAGATTAACTGCTGAATTGTTGAAATTCTTTTTGAAGTGTGTACTTTTTCGTCTCCCCAGCTGTCAGATACTTCCTGAGTTTGTGTTTGCCCGGAGCAGGCAGTATTCCTGAGGGATAAGCTTATTGAAATCTGTACATTTTCCAGAGGAGGATTCTGGGCTTTTCTCCAGGAAGTTACAGCACATGTACGTAGAGTCACGAGTCTGCGTGCTCTGTTATGATTGCAGGGAAACGGAAACCAGAATGAGCACTGATCACTTCCTCAAAAGGCAAATCTTACACTCAGAGTTTGCATCACCCTGCTTACTCTTTGCTCTCCCCTCACCTCGGGGATAGCACCATTGTTTGGAAACCTCACACCTTATTCAATTAATTTGGTGGTAAAGAACAACATGGCTCAAGTTCAAATATTTCATTTACCGGTAGTCTTTTCTCCCCTGCTAAAACAATGCTCTCATTATGCCTTAGCTGCTGCTGAACAGCTGAGTAGCATTTCCGGGCACTGTTGTTCCGCTTCATAACATTTTTGGTGCAAAAACCTGAAAGTTCAGCATGGTTTTAAAACAGACTACAGCTTGTGACTAATGGACAAAAAAGGAGTGATGCGGTCCTAACAAACACATGAACGGTGAGAGGGGGTTCATGTAAACGACTTTGTGCTGAACGTGCGCATTTACCCCAAGAATAACGAAGTTATTTTGTGTATGAATAATTGTGCATCCTGTGCTTTGTTTCATACTGGGATGACCAGCATTGCATCTGTGTGTCCATGTTCAGCGACAGTTGGGCTGTGCGGCCTAAATGGCATTCTCTTGCACTCAGCAAAAGGCAGCGCAGGCCCCAGGATGTTTGCTTTAGCTCTCCGTCTCCACGGGTCAGGTGACATAGACATATGATTCCTGAGTAAGCGCTGCTTCACACAACACATGTCCAACCGCAATTTAATGCCCGCATTAAAACAGGGCGGGTGGTTGGATCAGCCGGTAGCCGAGACTCAGATGGTGTTTGTAAATACATGCTTTGGCTCGGTCAAGAGCCTCCATTAGGCACTGATAGCAGTTAAATTGCCCTATAATGGCGTCTTTGATTCCTACCACTTCATTACAACCGTATGAACCTCACAGCTTTATTGGCGGAACAGACCCCCCCCCCCC
>OMPJ01021321.1:20889-52837 GCA_900312935.1 Carapus acus
CCGCCACTACAGCATTAAAACGGATTCCTGTGACGTATTGTGACGTCCGAGAGTTGCATTTTCAGCGAGCGCACCTTTCGTATCTGCGCGTATTCTCTTTATCCATCATATATTTGCCACGACCCATATTTATTTGCATGAATTTGGTCGCCTCGTGACGCCCCCCCCCGTAGACTGGAAATGTATCCTAGCAGCACAGAGGAGCTACATGTCACGACAGGTGTGGACAACTCCGACCGCGAGGAATCATGGCCGATATCCACAGCAGACACAGACAGGCTGAGACACTACAGCTCGCACGCCGCGGCCTCAGCCGTGACCTCTGCCAGCCTTGTGTCAGACCCGGTCGGTACAAGCTCCAACCAAGGCCCGTCACTGCCCAGGAGGATCACAGGTGATGTATCTGCTAGTTGTCTTCAAGCTAATATTAATTCTCTTTTATTTTAAGCACAAAACAAATTACAAAAACAGAATAAATTCAATACACTGTCATTCTTAATCTATGACTACTTTAATACGAGTGCATGGAGATGTATATTGTATTTATTTTAGCTTTATTCTATTGTTTCCCTGAGGCACTTTTTTAAAGCAAGTATTAATTTTCTCCATGTAGACCTAATCAACAGATATAATGCTGTGCTTTATGTGAAAGGTTTAGAAATCCTTGCTACTGCATGGTGTCCTTGATACTTAATAAATGTGTTTTCTCTGGTATCTCAGGCCAGTCTTACTGCAGCTTGGGTTCAGGTGTTTCTGCTGTCCTCCAATCCACATCTAGCAGCTACTCTTTCCGTGGTCCTGGAGGAACACAGGGACTCAGGAGGACCCCGATGCCTGCCAGAGCAACCGGGACACGCCCCACGAGGACACCACTGACAGACCATACAGGTAACCTCATCTCTAAGATACACCAGATAGTGTAAACAGTCAGTGTGTCTCCATCAGTCCGTGTTGGTTTCTCTGGGTCCCGCAGTGACCAGCTGCTCCTCTGCAACTGCAGCCTCTGGTGCCTCTGTGCTTGTGGCTGTGGTTGAAGGCCGCGGTTTGGCGAGGGGAGAGATTGGCATGGCCAGCCTCAATCTGAAGTGCCCAGAGCTCATTCTCTCTCAGTTTGCAGACACGGGGACATACACCAAGGTGGTGCTCACGTGTAACTCTAATTGCTAATGTTGAAAATTGTGTTAATGTATTAGAGACTGTGAAGAGGGTCTATTCTCACACATATTTTGCACTTTGGAAGGTTATTACCAAGCTTCACATCTTGGTGCCACTGGAAATATTTATGCCAGACACAGCAAGTGAGAAAGGGAAAGGGACAAAGTTGTTCAGCCTTATCACAGAGAATTTCCAGGTACTGAGATTGGGTGTTATTCAAAGGGATTTGACAACAAACATTAATTCGCCAACCACCTCTTCGTTCTGAATGGTGATCTGTTCAGTGTATCTCCGTCATAAACTGTGGATTAAATTGTGTTTTTTGGGATATCTTCATATATACAATAACACTTTTATATATACATTTTAGGGCGTGTATTTCACTGCTATCCAGAGGAAATATTTCAATGAGAGGAAAGGATTGGAGTATATTACACAACTGTGTGCTCCAGAATTTAGCACTGTTGTAATGGAAGTGCAGGCAAAGTATGCCAATAAGTGTATTTTTCACAAATATTTAAAATGTACACAGCAATCTATCACTCAAGTCATATAGACGACATATGCTTCGTATGATGTCCTTGTTCTTTCAGGTATTATTGCTTAGCAGCTGCCGCTGCTTTGCTTAAGTATGTGGAATTTATCCAGAACTCAGTCTATGCCCCCAAGTCCCTTAAAGTGACCTTTAAAGGGAGTGAACAGACCGCAATGATTGACTCAGCATCTGCCGCTAATTTGGAGTTAGTGATCAATAACAGGGACCATCGGTAAGATGCCAAGTATAAGCACCTCACTGACAGCTCTCAATCTCATGTGTGCAGTGGGTATTTGAGTTTTGGTGCTTTTCTTTAATTATATGTTCACCCTCTGTTCAGGAGCGATCACACTCTTTTGGGAATACTGAACTCCACAAAAACTCCTGGTGGTGCAAGGAGATTGCGCTCTAATATTCTAGAGCCTCTCCTGGATGTGGATACAATCAATATACGTTTGGACACAATACAAGAGTTACTGCAGGATGAAGAACTTTTCTTTGGTCTGAAAAATGGTGAGGGGAGAACATTAACGGTTTTCCATCAGTGACAGTGTCTCCATAAGCATATTCATGCGTGATCATTATTACCCGTACAGCTTAAGACAGTCTTAATTTTTGTTTTGCTTGACAGCCATTGGTCATTTCATTGACACTGACCAGCTGCTGTCTGTTCTTGTTCAGATCCCAAAAAAGGAAACAGTAAGCACAATGTTATTCCTTCAGTGGATGAACCTTTTATCCTTTATAGACTGAGGCTTAACGAACTTCTCAACCTAACGTGTACCAAAAATGAGCATGCTTGAAATTCTGTCTTTTGTGCTGTTTGCCAGTAAGGATACAATTTTGCAGTGATTATGAAAATGTAATGTTTATTCAGGTTGAAATTGCTGAGGCGAAGATCACACATGTCATTCAGCTGAAACACACTCTGGAGCTGGTGCCTCGGCTAAGGGTGCGCTTTTCCAAAAATAAATGTTGGTCTTGATGTTCTTATTTTACAGCCACAGTTTTTTATTAGCCTTCTCTGAAGCAGTTTGCCAGCAAGTAATTAAAATGCATGCCTGTGGCTTTCACATGGTTTGGCAAATCCTTTTAAGCAATCTAATTTATGAACAGATGGTGCTGAAGAGGTGCAACACAGCTCTCCTCAAAGCGTACAGCACCTCACTGGAAGACAACAGGTACTGACAAAACTGAAACCATCTGTTACACAGGACATTAAACAATCTTAAGTGAAATTTCCAATGTTTTCCAAGTGTAAAATATTTTTTTCCTCCATAATTTGTATGTCATTGTATGTACCTGCAGATTTGATCTAATCTTAGACCAGATCAAGACAGTTATCAACGACGACACTACTTACATGAAGGGGAGCCTCAACATGCGCACACAGAAGTGTTATGCTGTGCGACCCAACATCAATGAGTTCCTCGACATTGCCCGCAGAGCTTACACAGAGATAGTAGATGACATTGCTGGTATTTACCCTGACCGTTGAGTAAATATCCTTTGCACCCCAGTGACTGTATCAACACCGTCATTTGCCAAGTATTTTGCTGTGCAGGGCTGGTAGATCAAATGGGGGAGAAATATGGCTTCCCAATGCGTACCAGCTTCAGCACGGCACGAGGTTTCTTCATTCAGATGAAGGCGGAGGAAGTAATCTTGGTTGATGGTAAACTGCCTCCAGAATTTGTGAAGGTGTGGGCTACTTGAGTACACTGAATACTGCAAGCTGCTATACCATTCTGAAAAAGCTTGGAAAGTAGTGATATTTGTCTGGTAAAACATCAAATCACTGTTTTTGTTCTTTCCACATGTAACATTGTTTTACTGTATGTGCAGATGTATACAACACACATACATGGTATGTGTAATAGTTGACCTAGATTTAAGTTTAGAGATTTCAGTACTTTTTAGTGTGAATGTGTTGATAGCTTCATTGTATTCAATTGATGTCAGCAAAAGATGAATGTCAGAGTCAACAAAAAGTTTGGTTGTGCTGCTTGCCACACTAGGTCACCAGGCAAAGGAGCAACTACAGTTTTACAACTGCTGACCTGATGAAGATGAATGACCGCTGTGATGAGGCCCTGAGGGAAATTTTCCACATGTCATACATGTGAGATTATTGGCTAAAAAATAAATTTGCAGTTGCACAACTTTCCAACACCATAAATGGTACAATACTGCGTAGTGTAAGGTCAGGGACACACACATTCTTAGTCAGCTATTTGCAAATTGAACATTCACTAAAGACATTGCTGTGTGCATCCTTAAGTTCACTGTATCAAGGCATATTCATGTATAATTTCCAGCATAATTATTTTGCCACAGATGTACAAGTACCTGTGATGTGTTGCTCATTTTTGTATTGTTCAACTTGAAACAAAACATGTAGACGATAATAACCTAACTGTCAGACTCCACGACCCACTCATGCATTAGTACCCTAGCTTTTATAGGCTGCTATCGGCCGTCATCCACTAGAGGGAGTTAGTTACTAAGTGCAATATTTCACCAGGTTTTGTGCACTCATGGTAATCAGGCTTGTCTTGCAGGGTGATATGTCAACTCCTCAGCACTGTTCATGAGCACATCCACTGCCTCTACAAGCTCTCTGATGCTGTGTCCATGATAGACATGCTGCTCTCATTTGCCAACGCCTGCACGGTGTCTGAATACGGTACAACTTGTCCCAGTCAGACTGACACAACACCACAGAGGCAGTTTTACCTGTTGTTTTAGGGAGTGCATGCAAATAACGTAAGCATCACATATTCACCGAACCGTCTTGTGACACGCCTCGGCTCTTCAGCAGATCACGGGCCACGTGTGCATAGCACCCGGTCTGCAGCTGTCTGAAAGCACTTCTCCTTATACACGTGCCGACTGCTTTGGCCCCTCTTCTGCCTTAGCCAACTTGGACTCAGATTACCAAAGTTACATAAACACACTCTGTATTTAACAAGACATATCTCACTACAAGAGGTGCTAGCTGGAATGCTCCCTCAGCACAAACTTCCAATACAGCATTCTGCTCACTAAGGATTTCTTTCTGATTGTATGGATTTGAAAACACTGTATTTCTACTGTCACTGTGTTTCTACTGGCTTGATACACAAATTGGACCAAATCGTTGAAATTCTGACTTTCTATGAATCCTTTGAATCATTCAAACGTAATCCAAAGACGCAGACAAATTGACAGTTGTTGTGAGTGTAATAACTGTTTGATTATCTCGACCAAGTGCGCCCGGAGTTCACAGACACACTGGCCATCAAGCAGGGTCGTCACCCCATCTTGGAACGAATCCCTGGGCAGCAACCTGTGTCCAACAACAGCTACATCTCTGAGGGCTGCAACTTTGTTATCGTCACTGGACCTAATATGAGTGGCAAATCCACCTACCTCAAACAGGTGGCGATATGCCAGATAATGGCTCAAACAGGTCAGATTTAATGTTCCGCCCCTGAGTGAGTATGAAATGCCGTAATGCAAACTGCTTCATATTGTCCCACAAGGAATCTTCTTTTACTAACGGCTACTGAACTCTCTTTCCAGGCTCCTTTGTCCCTGCTGAATATGCTTCTTTCCGTGTTGCTGATCAGATTTTCACCAGAATCGGGGTGGACGATGATTTTGAAACTAACTCATCCACTTTCATGATGGAAATGAAGGAGGTCTGTTTTCTTACACACTGCAGTTTTCGACCAGTTTCTAATGAGAGAGAATGTGAAATCATTAACTGTGTTTTATTGCCTCGAAGATCTCTTATATAATCCACAACGTAAGTGACAGATCCCTCATCATAATAGATGAATTAGGGCGTGGCACCAGCACAGAGGAAGGCATTGGCATCTGTCACTCAGTTTGCGAGTTCTTGCTTTCTCTCAAGGTAGGGTCTACACTTGCCGTTTCCTTTGCCGTTCCTCTCATACTTAATGAAAAGACATTACTGAAATACTTGCCTTTGTTACACCCTGCGCCTCAATGTGCAATAAACTCCCTGGTGAGTGCGCCTCACCTTAAGGCGTGCACTTTTTCCTGTTTCACAGGCGTTCACTTTGTTTGCCACTCACTTCCTTGAACTGTGTCAGCTTCACTCAGTATATCCCAACGTAGAGAACCAACACATGGAGGTTCAGCACACACGCAACAGCGACACTGGTGCTGAGAAAGTGGTGTATACCTACACGCTGAGTCGAGGATACTCTGATGAAAGACACTACGGTGCTGAATCAGTATGACAGATTTTATGATTAGTATGCCTTTTAATTGTCTTATGGAGATATTAAGAGCGCTTATCTGAATCCCCTCAGGTCTGAGAGCAGCAGAAATGACTGCACTTCCGCCAAGTATAATCCAAGAGGCAAAAACACTTGCATCAAAACTCAGCCAGCAGCTTTTGGTATGCTTGCATTGCTTGTCTGCACTTCAGGTTTTGAGTTTTGCAAGTCAGTCCTCAAACTGAAAGTACATGGATTCAAAGGAAATGGGCACTTGAATATATTTGCATGCGTAGGAATACATTATGTCCTGTTCATTAGAGTATTCTGTAAAAAAAAGCGCCATGTATTTTTGTGATTGCTAAAGGCCAAAACCCAAAGGAATCCAGAGACACAGAGGCAGAGAGCTGTGTACCATTTGGCCACCCGCCTCATGCAGGCAGCCAGAAACTCGAGACTTGACGTTGTCAGCCTGCGGGTGTATCTGAAGGGACTGAGGAGGCTCTATGAAACAGAGCTACAGGCTGTGGAATCCATGGGCACCATCGAAATCTAAGTGACTTTGTCTGATGACTCCGATAGTTGCTGTTTGCAAATAATTGAAAGTGAAAGTCCAATACTTGATATATCAGATGGACATTGAACCGCCGCTTAATATTTTACATTAAAACATTAGGAACTGAGCAGTGGGTGAGCTTTTTTCCCATTTCACCCAATGACTAACCAGGTAGGCCTACCTGACTTCAAGTATGACATAGATAAGCAAATGTTACAAGAAACTGCTTTGAAATATTGTGCACATTTGAACCAGCGGATAATCTATCGTGAAATAAAAATATCGTTGATGACTTAGCCACAAATACAATTATTGATAGTCCCTGGACGAATATTAGAGTGATTTGTTTTCATACCCGTGAGTGTCTCACCGACATGTTGAAGCCACTCCTTCTTTCCTATTTTAGCGCGCTCGTTTTGTAAATACATCGTCTCTCGGGCAGGTGGAGCTTGACATCGCCCTGCACTGTCCTCGACTCCGCCCCGGTGCAGATCAGCACGCTGTAATTGAGAAATGGCGCGTTCCCCACCTCTCTGGCTGTGTCCCGCCCCAGCAAACCAGAAGCAGCGGACAGGCGAGCCTACAGCGCATGAAGCCGATCCAACGTTGGCCTGTAGTGGCAGCAACCCTGTAGAGTCAGCGCGGAGCAACAGCATTTAAACACCGTCTGAAGGGAAAAACACACCCGCTCTGCAGGTACGCCGTCAGCCGTCACCTCTGCCGGTGACCGGTCCACTTCTCTACCCGAATACGCAATCACATCGCGGGGGAACAGCTCTCGCAGGCCTGGGCACGGCCCTCCGCGTGTAGACCGGGAAATGGAGCCCTACGCCGGGTCTGAGATTTCAGGACACGGGGAGGCTGTGGCACCGGCTCGCCTCGAGGCCTCGCGCAGAGGGTCCACGCCTCCGGACGGGCTCGGTGTTAGTAGTTGGTGCGCTGGGTAAATGGTGGACCCCGCTGTGTGCGCGCTGCGCAATGATGTAATCGGTTTGTCAGTTGTTGGAATATTATCGATTGCTAGTTCATTCATAGCGGGACACGGCCGGCGGGAATGGGAGCCCTGACGGGATTTGTACCTACTTATAGAAACTAGCGCCTCACTCCGTTGAGCGTCACCTTTTACAAATAGGCATTTTCCTGCCAGTCATGGTGGAGGAGTGAGCCGCGCTGTCGACATGTGCCCCTCCTCTCGCCTTCTAGCGTCGTTTAATTCGCGCTGGAGAAACTTAAAGGAGCGAGCGAAACAGGCTAAGTTAGCCCGGGCGTGTGGTTGGCGGCGTGGGGTTTATCTTGTTTTGCTGGCTGAGCGTGTCAACTTGGGTCTCGGCTCCCGTTACGCACTCCGGCTAACTTGTTGGCACCACGCTGACGCACATACATGACCTAGCATGCGGGAACATTTAGTACTCGGCTACAGTTATTCGGCCGTGTGGAGCGGACTAAGAAGTTAGTTCGACATCACTGACAAATCTCCAATACAGCGCTTTTGATTTGATAAGATAAAGATCAAGTCGGAGTCATAGTTTCGTCCCTATATCTCCAGGGTGTGAAATTAATTCGGTTTAAGATCTTTTGCCACGCCGACAATTGATGGATCATTTTGAGTTAATGGGACTTTTGTCTGCCCCACTTTTGTCCCCGGTCACGGCAGGAATCCACTGTGCTCGTCATTTTACCACTTTCGCTTTCTTTTGTGTTGTCCGTGACTTGACAGATTTCTACGTCTGACTCGTTTAGAATGTTGGCGTGAAGACGCTGAACAAAGACTATTATCTGTGGTGTTCTGTCCTTCGCCTTACAACGTTATCAGTAGCTGTGTCTTATCAGACGATCACCTGCCTGCCCTTAATTTCAAAAGCGCGTTAGAGCGTAGTTGGTGACACTTTTTGGTGTGTCACCAAATGCCGACTAGTTTACAATTAGTCAGGTGCAAGTGATAAAGGCAGAAGAGTTTATTGTCCACCATATATATTTATGATATCACCAGTACATTCTTAGTACAAAGCACCAATGACGGGATAGCCCACACAGAGGCTTAAATTAGTTGGTCTGGACTGAGTTCCTAGGAATTCGGAATGTGACTTGTGAACGAATGGGCTGATGTGTGAGTGTGATTCGGATTTGACCTTTGGATACACTCGTCTTTGATCGTAAACGGTGCAAACATTTAAGTTTTTTTCCCCAGATCCTGTTGTGGGACTTTGAAGGACTTTTTAGAGAGTAACTCATTGGATTGAATGCTTGGATATTTGGTCTTGATATAAAAAATGAGTTGGAGCATGCCATGTAATGTATGTACCACAACACTCCACCAATCAATGCATTTCCCAAAATGATAACATCAACATTAAACATTCGCCAGGGGCCTGTAAAATCATATCTGTTTGTGCGTTGGAGAAATTACTTAACTGCCCTGCAGCAGTAAATTACTCTTGTATACTTCACAAGGGGTAATCATCTTGATCCCCTTTATCGAAGAGGCCTGATATGAGAGACGGACTCCTGTAGTGTATCGGCTTTGTTGTTGCACTCTGTCGGTTGTACAGTTATCCCGAAGACTGTGTGTGATAACTTTCTCTGGTGTGTTGGTCTGAAGACTTGAATCTGTGATTAAACAAACAAAACAAACAAACATTCTTGGGTCCCTTGGCACCGCTGGGCAGAGACCAAAAATGTCACTGTGGCAGTCCCCCTGATTTGCCCCCTTGTTCTGAAAACAGAACTCAGCCATGTCATCCCTGTGAGGCCTGGAGGCGGAAAGAGATAAGGCCAAGTATTCTAATCATAGTTATGCATTTGGTCATTTATTGCCCTAAAGAGACTGACGACATAAAATGTGGAGACACTTTGATTAGATTTTCCTGTGCAATGCTTTCTCTGGTAAGGGCCCTTTCATACCCTCCTGTACAAACAGGGCATTACACTCCAATATATCTTGGGCAGAGTTGTGTAGTAGTGTGTAATTATGTGAGTACAGACTGGGAGGACACACTGTTGAACCAACATTCTCCATTCCCAAAGTGTCATATTCACATCTTAAGCCCTCTGGCTGGGTGCAGAGGTTCGGCCACAGAAGTTCCTGAAGAGCCTCACGGAGGGCAATAAATGGATCACTTTAAAGCTGGTATCATGGGCTCAGAGCAGATAATCCTGGAGGTGGTCGATGGTGACAATCACCCTCATAGAAATATCAGGTGACGGCTGAGATACAGTACAAACCTTTTCCTTTTTATCCTCTTGCAGAATGGCAGTGGATATCTATGATTCCCAGTACCTACTCATCCTGGCCCCCTCCCTCGTCATCGTCCTCATGTTCCTCTTCTTCTGGCTCTTCATGAAAGAAACCTCATATGATGAAGTGCTTGCCAAGCAGAAACGTGACCTCAAGCTGCCGCCATCCAAGCCTGACATACGCAAGAAGAGTGAAAAGAAAAAGAACAAGAAGAAGGAGAGCGTCGTTGTAGGAGGTGGTGGTGGTGGAGGAGGAGAGTTGGAAGAGGGTGCACGGGACAGGGACGTGACTGACGCAGCCACGAGCTCCACTCCGGAGTTGGAGGAGGAGCCACCACAAGCACCTCCTGCTGCTGCTGCTGCTGCACCACCAACACCAACACCAACACCCACTCCTGCAGTACCTGTTGCAGCGGCAGCTGAGGCTTCCACTGGTCCGAAGGAGAAAAAGAAAAATAGAAAGGCGGCGAGGTCTGCCGCTGCTGCCACAACTTCGGCTGCAGCCACTGGAGCCGCCACCACCACGACAACCACCGCCAACAACGCCGCTCCCACTGTCACCGCCGCCGCCACCGCCGTCTCTAACTCCACCGCTGCTGCTGCCCCCGCCCCCGCCACCACTGCTCCCAAAGCAGGTGCCACCATCGCTGCGGCCGTTGCCACAGAAGTCTCCCGTCCCCCTTCCAAGGAGCCGAAAGTCAATGGCGCCAAGCCCGCCAACCTCAAGACCGATCCACCTGCTGCTGCGAGGAAACAGCCGAGCCCACCCCCCGCTAAGGTTGATGTCCAAGTTCTGGTGCAAACCCAGGCTCCTGTTCAGGGTCAGATACCATCCCAAACCTCTGCGAGGAGGAGGGAGAGAAGGAAACAGAAAGCTGAGTCTGGTAAGTTGGCAAGAGTAACAGCGCTGAAAACATAGAGGGGCAATCGCCGAAGGTCTTTCTCAATCTGCGTTAACCAATTAAAGTATATCATGCTCATTACTTAAGAGAGGGGGTATAATAAGTTAAGAGAGATATAGACCAGTAATGGCTATGATACATTGACAGCATGCAAACTTAGATGTTTAATTGGATATAATCTTTCATCAGACTGGAGGCACATCTTGCTGAAATTGTCTTTATTCATTCCATGGCTGTCCTCTTGTAGCTGATGATCAGCAGGCAGAGGCCAAAGTCGAGCAGGCACCGGCTCCGGTCCAGGCTGTGGTTCCTACTCCGACTCCGGCTCCAGCTCCAGCTGCAGCTCCAGCTCCAGTTAAGAAAGAAACTACTATCGTTGCGGAGACCAAAGCTCTGGACGGTGCACCCCCAAGCACCACCAGTGGCAAGAAGAAGAGCAACGCCAAAAAGCAGAAGACTGAGCAGGGTAATGATGAAATATCCGGATGTGCGTTGGCACCGGAGCTCATGTGGGTTCACAGTCAATTTTCTTTACTTTACAGTGGAGGAGCATCCGGTTGTGGCTGATTCAGCAGCGTCTGCCAACCACCAGACTAATGATGATGCACCTGTTAAGCCAAGTGGCAAGAAGCAGAAGAAAGAGACTGACAACGGTAGGATGGATATGATGAATCATGTTTAATGACTCTCTGGAGACTTTAACCTGTGTCAGCAAAATACTCTTTCCTACCCTCAAAAGTCCACTCCTATCAAAAAGATAGCAACAGATATCACTCTGGAGTTAGAAGATTCATTTTTTTGCGGTATTCTGCAGCAGTCTCTCCATTGGACGATGACACGTCTCCTGAGAGATGATGGTTTTGACTCTATAATCTGCAGTTTCTTTCTAAACACTCCCTGCATAGTTAGTACAACAACCAATCATGTAATACTGGAATTCCATGTGATTCAGCAGAAAGACCTGAGCTGAAGCTGAAGGGGCTGCTGTCTGGTCTGTCAAGCATGACCCTATCTGAAGCTGAGGTCATCAGTGTGGTGTCTCTCCTCAAAGAGAAGAACCGTGCAGCCCTGGACGCTTGGCACAAGGTAAGACATTAATGAAGGATGTCTTTGAATAAGGTTATCCAAGCAGCGATGACACCACAGAGGTGAAATTTGTAGCGTGGCATTTCTGCTCACACCCTCTGACACGACTTAAATGTTAAATGCTCTTCACCAACAGTCCACAGCCAGGGCTGATCCGGCTACCCAGGAGAGAGAGCGACTGCTCACCACTCTGCAGGAGGAGGCCTCCATCGCCAAGGACAAAGTCAAGCAACTCAGCCAGGTCTGGACTCTCGCTGTCTCGTAATTCCACAGCTCTCAGATTGTGTGAAGAGATGCCCTATATGTCCTCATGTCACCCTATCATTTAACAACAGGAGCTCCAGGTTGAGAAACAAAAGGCAAATAGAATGGACGCCATGATGAGAGACCAGCGCTTGGCTTTGGAGAAGGAGCTTGGGACCATGCAGGCCAAAGCACAGGGCAGTTACCAGGAGCTCCAGACCATGCAGATGACGGTCTGTACCTGCTACTAGTATGGAGGTCAAATATTTTTCTCCATCAAACAGTTGCAGCCTGAATATCATTGTCTGTTTTGTTGTTGTTGTTTTTTCAGTTCCAGCAGGTTCGGGAGCAGCTGGACAGCCAGATCAGCCGACTGCAGCAGGAGAACACCATCCTGAGGGATGCCGTCAGCACCGCCACAAACCAGATGGAGAGCAAGTGAGTGCTGTCAACACGACGAGGATCCCCTCGACCTGCATGACTCGCACCGATTATCCATAAAGAATTTACATGCATGTTCATCGACATGTTGCTGCTGCGCGTGTTGCTCGCATAAAAGCGCTGAAACATTCAAATGCTGGAGTGCTCATTTTGAAATGCACCATCAGTTGTCTGTTAGCTGCTCGATTTGTTAGCACGCATGAAAAATAACGAGCCGTTTTCACTTCATCTGCTTGTCTTGTGGGTGTGTATTTGCATTGCAGGAATTCTGCAGAGCTGAACAAACTGCGTTCCGATTACGCCGGAATGATGAAAGAGCTGGCGGACAACACCAACAAGTTGCAACAGGAGGAACAGCTCAGGAAGTCGCTCGAGGTCAATTACAAGCAGAACGTGTCCCAGCTGGAGGTATTTTAATGTAGATTCATATCCTGCACTTTTTCAGTCTACACTTGATTTAGGTTCCCTCACAGAAAAAGACTGATCTGACAAGGACGGTGTGCAGTAGTTATGATGGGCTTATTTTTAGGATTTGTGGGAGCAGTTTGTAGTTTCAGTCTGAGCGAGAGTTGTCGGAAATAGGGCGTAGTGAGTAAAAATTGTGAGACAGTAGAAGGTGGAATGCTTGAGACATACAAACAAGACTTTCTGGTGAGACAACCACCGCACCGTTTCCTGCTATTCACCACCCCTGATCAAAGATGCAACGCAACTCCATTGTGATAAAGACGGCCCAGTTTCCTTGTCTCAGAGCTGGAGGAACTGGAGTGAACTGTTGTCCACTATTGTTATTAAACGATAACAAAGGAATAACTGGATAAGCGAGGCTTAGCTAAGCAATAATGTCTCTGTTCGCTGACCTCTGGTTGGTGCTGAGAGTGAAGCAGCAATTGGGATGAACAGAGTTACGAATTTCATTCTTTGGGTTTCCAGCTGCTGGAACAGTGTTTTCATTGAAAGTGTGTGAATGTCTAGTATGATTTTGGATGTAGTTTCCTCCACTTCTGCCTTTGGTTGTGCTTATTATTTTTACCATTTTTCAATATCATTTGTGTCATTTCATTTTCTGAATAATTATTCATTTTGTACAATTTCAACATTTGCTCGTCTGCTGCAACTGAATTATTAACTGCTCATCAAAGTAGATGGAGTAACCCGCAATTGTTAAATGTCTGTTGCATTAAGCGTAAGTGTATGGTATATATTTTAATTACCAAATGTTTTTTGTTTTGGGGTGTGCAAATTCTTTTATGTAAACGCACCGCATTCCAGATGAGGCTTCTGCACTTAAATCAACAGCAGTAAATTGATCCGACAATAAACCACATCCCTTGTTTGCCAGGCTCAACTGCAGGACGCTAAGCGACGCTGGGAGGAACTGCAGAATTACCTTCACAATGTCAATACTGAAAGAGAGAAACTTCAGGCCACCAAACAAGGTGATTAAGTGAGGCCCTATATGTGAAAATGCTATTAATGGTGACGTTATGCTGAAAATTGTTTGTGTGGTAGAGCTTCATAGTCAGCTGGTCGCAATGGAGACAGAGATGAACACCAAGCACAAAGAGGTCCAGAACCTTCACAGCAACCTCAGTGATGCCATTCACTCCAAAGAGAAGCTGGAACAGAAAGTGTTGGAGCTTCTGGAAGCGTCCCAGCATGCTAATGATTCCATGCAGGTTCAGGTGAGGACCACAGCATCACTTTTTGGAGAGTTCTTTTGAATGTTTTCCATGCATTGGCACCACAGAGGTACCACAGTAATAGTTTTCCTCCGGATTGTTACAGTACTTATGAATCTCTTGATATGTTAACCCCAATTTTTAATCCACAGGAGCTGTTGAATGAAAATAAAGCTTTAAGTGTCCAGATGGAGACCCTGCAAGTCCAGAATGAGAACCTGCAGGCCCAGCTTTCTACACATGTATGTGGTTCATCGTACTAACAGTGAGGCTTTGTAGGGCTTTTGGTTTGTTGTCTGCTGGTCAATGGGGTAAAAATTTGTAGTTCTCCTCCTTATCAGAGTTTTGTGATCATACTCTTTCAGGTCGCACATGTCGGCCATTTTGAAGAGTTGCAGAAGCTGTAAGTGAGATTTATTTTTCGTCCTATGAAACATCACATTTAACATTTAAAACGATCTGTCTGAAATGCTGAATGTTAAACTACTATTTCCTCTGTTCTGTTCAGGCTGGCTGAAAAGGAGTTGCAGAGGAAGAGTCTAGAAGATTCTCTTAATGCTGAGAGGAGCAGTGGGGCCAGCAAAGAAACTAATATGCAGGTACAATCACAAGGGCTTTATTCATAGCTTCTTATACCAACATTGTTGCGGCTCATTACTCAGCTGGAATTTGTTGAGTAATGAACTCCTGATGTTGGAAGGGAATCCTGGGTGAAAACCATACACCCCAGACAACCTTGTTTTACATTCTCTGCTGAAGGTGTTATTATTTTTAGGTCCAGTTTTATGGTCCAAGGGCGAGATTGTGATTTTTCTTTGTTTACACCTTTGCAAACTTTGACAGCCTAGATCCTTTTTTCTTTTTTAATAAGATTCGACTCTTCTTGTCTCCGTCCGCTCTCTCTCCCTTGCAGGCTCTGCACAATGAGAACATGTCGCTGAAGGCAGAAATTCAGAGTCTGCAGGCTCAGATTTCTGAACAGGTCAGCTGTTTGTTCTGCATATTCCCAAATGGAAAATTTCTTTTTTTTTTTTCAATTTTCATTTTGTTTAACACACCATCTGTCTCTGTACATGACGTCCATCTACCAAATGCAGGCTGCCTCAAAGTTGGCCATGGACCAGATCCAAAAGAGGTGTGTGTGCGTGCAGTGAGACATTTATTTAGCATTTCTGATGAAGGTTTTGCTAGTGATCGGAGTTCTTTCGAGCCTGAGGTTATGCAATAGGATTGCAAAACAGCAAATATGCACCAAAACTGTACACACGACAAGCCTCTGTCTGCCTCCTCCTTCAGTGTCCAGGAGAGAGAGGAGAACATGAAAACTGTGGAGGACCTGCTGAAGACGGGCCTGATTGAGATGGCCAACAAGGAGGAAGAGCTAAAGGTGTCTATTTTCTCCTACTTGCAAAGTGACAGCAAAGACTAACAGAGGCTCTCAAAGTCGTACCATAAATTGTCACTGCAATTTCACTGACATCAGCATTCATTATTCTGCTGTAGGCTTCAGTGCTCATAGTATTAAGTGCGCTTTGACACAGCCCTGTTTGATCCACTTGAAATGGGTCAGAGCTCATTTCCTCATGTTAGCATTACTCCCTCTTACCTATGATATCAGTACTTATTGTATTTGTGATCTGAAAAATCCTTGCAACCTTTCTCAGCATCTTTCTAACTAACCAAAGTGATGCGTACAAGCGAAACGATCTAATGAAGGTGTGAAACAGTTTGGCAGTAGCTCCCAATCATTCTAAGTGCTTTTGACTAAAGGGCCCTGACTTCAGTGTTTTCTCCCCCAGGCTGCAAGAGAAGAGGGCGATGGTCTAAGACACCTCATTGAATCCTTGCAGACACAAATAAAGGAGCAGGTTGGTTTAATATTCAAGACCAATGAACATCAATGACATTAAGGTGTTTTACTCGTATGTGTGTTTGAATGTGTTTCTTTGTTATCTTTCCTCACAGCCGTTAATGATGGAAGAACTGCAGACCAAGTAAGTGCCTGGTGTCTCTCACTAAAAATAATGAAAAAAAAATTACTGGTCTTACTTTTTTGGCTAATATAATCAGTCTGTAATGAGCGCTCTGATTTGAAGGATCCAGGAGAAGGATGCAATTCTCAAGTCCATGGATGAGCGTTTGCAAGAGACACGGGAGAGTAGAGAGAGAGCTGTTCAGGTTTGTGTTGCATAAGCCATCATCAGAGTGTACTTAAACGCATTACACAGACACTTTTGACTTGCAGGGGACAGTAATTCATTCAGTTCATACTACTTTTGGAGGATCATTGCCAATTTATCCACTGTAGGTCAGTAAAATAGCAGTTCTGCAACAGGACGGGCCCAGAGGTTATGTCTGCAACTACTCAGCCTGTGAATGTTGGAGTATTGCACGGAAGTTGGGGGCCATCCATAAGGTTGAGAGGGATTTCATGACAAGGGCGGTTAGCATCTCATGCCTGGTCCACACAGGCATTTTCAGTTGTCCCAAGAAATCAATTATTGCGGCTCATCATTCGGTCATGCGTCAAAAATGGTTTTGTGTCTCGTCACAGTGAGACGGGTCTGCATGGTGACACAGGTCATCAAAGTTTTGCGACCAGAGATGACCTCAAACAAGTGTCTGTCACTGACAGAGCGCTGATGGCGTCTGTCGCAACTGCGCTGGCTCATTTTAACATGGCCTGTTGTCGCACAGTGTGTACGCATCAAACTCAACATCTCACCAAAGACTGTGTGATCCATGCCAAACACGGCCACACTCATAATTTTGCTACAATCTCATTCTGTGTTGGAGGTTCTAGGGAGACTTGGAGTAGAACCACTCCTCTACCACTTAGAATGTAGTCACTTGTACACTTACTGCGCTGTGCTCTTATTACCTCATAACTTGTATACAGTAAATTACAGTATATACTCACCATTTTATGACTTGTACGTCCCCTATCTCACATACCCTTTTGCCTACTTTCTCACTTGAATTGCCCCCGGGGGACCAATAAATTTTCCTGATTCCGATAATCTTCCTGAACTGCTAGAACTGCAACCTGATCTGGGATAACCAGACAGCAATGAATCATCCTAGCTTGCACATTATATTTCAGGCTGTGGAATGCCAGTTGGCCGCGCTGCAGGCAGAGCTGGAGCAGTCGAGGCAGAAGGAAGCACCTGAAGAGCGCAGCACTTCTGAATCTGACCTCAAGCAATTCCAAACCCAGTAAGTCAGTCCCCAAACATCGATTTGTGATCTTCCCTGCAGCGTTGGGGCACAAATCAAACTTTCAGCCCTTCGTCACACAGGCTGGAAGCGAAAGACCAGCAGATTCAGGTGCTACAGGTAGAGGTTGAAGAGCGAACTAGGGCACTGAACGACAAGGTGGAGCAGCTCCAGCAGCAGGTGAGAAAGCACTCGAACCAAAGTCACTCATTTAATAATGCAAGGAAGGTGACATCCTATGTTCGGTTCTTGCAGTTGTTCTGTGATGTGTGAGGAATTATATTCATTATCTCCCCATACAGCAATGTCAAACAGGAGCACCGAACAAGGAGATGTTGACAGAGTGAGTAACACAATTGGCATAAAAATAGAACTGGGGTTGCTAGCGTCAACATGTTCATTTATAATGCAAGGAAAGTCAAAAGGAGCTTCTTTCTGTCTTAAAGATTTTACTGTTTTGTCCTTAATGCTCAGCCTTAGAAACCATACCAATAAAAACATTGATGGCTTTTGTTGCATTAACTTTGAAAGAGACAATATAACAGATCATGATGGAATGTTTTGTTTGGCAGTCTAATGATTCCTATGCCATATATTGATTTCTAAGAAGTATATCCTGGTTAGAATCGCTTTACATCATCAATGTAGACCCTAAAAGTATCTTGAAATGCAAAATAATGGGAAGATGCTTTATATTATCAGTTAGGTTTTATCAATTAAGTTTTATCAATACAGCATGTGTACCTACCTAATTGGATTAAAAGCCAACGATAAAGCCCAATCAACTGCAGATATTCAGAGATAGTGTCTAAAAGAATCAGTGATTTGAAAGCCCCAATAAAGATATGAATCATTTCCACCCCGTTTCCCTCAGATGAATGACGGTGCTGTTGCTTTGCAGGTTGTCAGAGAAGGAGACTCAGATCTTGTCTTTGCGGGAGCAGCTGGCTGAGCTGACAGATTCCCTCGAGCTTCACAGGAAAAAGAACAACGTAGGTGTCCTGCAGCGCTGACATGACCTGAAGCGTTCTGATGCGGCCTCCTGACTCCCATCTCCCTATGTGGCTCCCTAATGCACCTCCCACCCCCATGCAGCTCTCGCCTCCAATGCTGGTGTCACATGACGCCACATCCGTTTTAATCTGGTGGTTTGTACGAGCTTCTGCCATTTTTGTCTAGCTTTTTTTTCCAAAAGAAGAGGACAACTGGCTACAGTTGTGTTTTGTTTTTTGTCGTTGTTTGTTTTGTTTTTTAATGTCCCAGTGCAGATGTTTGTTTTGGCTTGGATTGCTTAAAGCTGAGTGTTTCACAACAGCTTCCAGCCCTCCATTGTGCTTGCTCCTGCCACGACTTTGCTTTAGAAAGCGAATTTGTGATTGTGGTGAAATCGGAGCATCAGCAACTTTTGCTGCTTTGCAATTTAAGGGAGCACGTGTAATCTGGAATGTCTTATTTTTTCTTTTATTCATCGCATGCTTCACATCAGGACATTCACCTGTCTTCACCTTTGTTCACAAATTGATTAAGAACTACTTACAATACGTGTCATAGCAGTGCATATGACACAGTGTGCATGATGCCTTTCTTTCTTTCTTTCCTTCTTTTGCACGACGGGTTTGTTTGACTCAGGCTACTTGTTGGAGTTGGCCACTTGCAGTTGGAGCGTGGGTGAAAAGCAGAGTGTAAAAATACTGGGTGTCCACTGTCTTTGAATGCTTTTTCCCTGAGGCTGAACTGAAAGCAGTGTTTCTCTGATGAACTGACCAAAACAGGAGCTTCGGAAGAAAAACTGGATTGCAATGGAAGCTCTTTCAGCCACCGAGTCCATGCTTCAGGGGAAGCTCTGCAAGGCTGTCAAGGTTCGGCTCCCCCACCTCAGACTGCTTCACTCTCGCCCCAATCTGATGCATCCCTACATTCCCACGCCCTCAAAATGATGTGGTTGCCATAATTGACCCTGTGAGATTTCTTTTATTCAATCATCCCTAACATAGCTGCATACTCATTTTCGCTTCTCTCAGCCCTCCTTTGTGAAGCTGATCCCCGATTTAGACAATTGGCTGTGTTTTCAGCCATAGCGCTATGCTAATATGAGATTTTTACACTGCAACAAACAATTTCACAAAAGGTGGATTTACCTGCATTCCCAAAGCTCCGATCCAAGCTTGGAAATGAGTGTGCAGTGATGTAGGAATGATTCCTCCAGATCTCATTGGGCTGAGAATCATGGTGATCTTTTTTTTTTTTTTTTTTTTTGAGTGTGTGTGACTTCAACTTTTTTTTTCCTGCCATGCATTTCATCCCAGCATGTTGATTCCATTCTGCCATGTGACCTCCATCGCTTGTTTAGCACTCAACCAACCGTCGCACGATCTCTCAGTTTCAACCGCGTCATAACTGTCCTTCAATGCTCTGTAGTCCATGCCTCTTCCACGTCGAAATACTCATGTAGGTTGAGCCTTCGGCTGTACCAGTAGCTGTACTATTAACGGTTCTAGTGATGTGTATTTTTGCCCTCCTCCACCTGCCCCCCCGGCCCCGCGACAGCAGTGAGCCGGCTGCACCGTCAGCACAGCAGCTGCTCAGCTGCCATCTGAGTACAGTAGAAACACCTTCTGAGGGAAAGAGCAGGGGAGTTCCTTGGCACCTGTCGTGTACTGTCACATGAAGTTAACCCCAGTCGCGCACAACCCCGCACACGTCTTGGCACCGCCTGGTGACACCTATGTTAATGTGAATAGTAGTCAGAATGCCAACCGGCTAAGTGTTTTGCATAACCTTCTCCCTGTGGGCCTCGGCGTGACATGCCTGATGCCGGCCCATTGTGGGGTGACTGACAGCCACCATTTTACTGGTGCAACACTTTCAGGCGGATTTCTTTACAGTTTTGTGAAAGCGGATCAGCGCGTTGTAGTTCTGTGGAATAGGGCCAAGAAAATAAGGTTGGATTCTCACAAGTTGATTTGTATTGGCGACTGCTCCGGCTATGATGGGTTGATTACCGGGTGGCTTTGGCCTGACTCGGCGATCCCGGCGCTGAAGCTGGATCTTCCAAAGTCATCATTTGCAGTGACGATAACTGGATCAGCTGTGTGAAACTGGTTTGAGCGGGCTGGTGGCTGGTCACTCGAAGCTGAGTAGGGAGAGACATGGCGCCATGTCTGCCACCTAGTCTTCGAATCACTCAAGCATTTGAGCGACTCGTTGATCAATCTCCTGTCCTCCCTTTTGTCCTCTCCTGTTTCCTCTCAT
Source organism: Carapus acus (assembly GCA_900312935.1). NCBI lineage: Eukaryota > Metazoa > Chordata > Actinopteri > Ophidiiformes > Carapidae > Carapus > Carapus acus. The sequence goes on from OMPJ01021321.1 coordinate 41,421, forward strand.
TTTAGGAAAATCAGACGGTGCTGGAATCATCTCAGGCCGAGTGTCGAGATGTCCTGCACAGACTTCTGCCGCACGTGCCTCTGCCCCATGAGGAGGTATTTTTAACACGCCGCAAATAGCACCTTGAGATATGAGTTAAATTTGCTCCGAAACCGAGCTTGTGAGTCAATCTGCGTGTACCTCAAACGATTTTTTTCCTTTAAAATAACTGGAATAATTTCAGTCTGTGCCACCCATTTTTTCCAAAACAGTCTGCCTTGGTCCCAGTTTCACCCTTGTCGTGAACATAGCTGCTTATATGTTTCATCTCTCAAAACTGAAATCCTCATATCTGTGTAACTTTCTTGTTTTCTGTTTTTTCTTTTATTCTGTTCCCGCTAGAATCATCAAGAATGGCTTCACAGATTTGAGCAGGCTATGGCTGAAAGCTCAGGTGCACAGCCCATGTTTGACTCTGATTCAGGAGACTCAAAAGTGAGTAGCTTCATGATGACTATATGATGAACACGGTGACCTCTGCTGAGAAGCTCCCTAAGCCACAGCACGATTGTCCTTTGCAGGAATTGGCTGTCAAGCTAAGAGAGGCAGAGGAGGTCCAACGGGTCCTACAGAAAGACTGCGAGACGTACAAGAAGGTTTTGGCAGAGACGGTGACTACCTTGCGGCGCCTCACATTTCCACTCACAGGGTGCTCATTTGCTAAGGTGTCTTTCCCGTCATGTCCCCAGGAGGGCATCCTGCAGCGCCTCCAGAACAGCGTGGAGCAGGAGGAGTCCCGCTGGAGAGCGAAACTGGACCTGTCCCAAGGAGAGCTTAGAGAGGTATGCATTCAGGTTTGACTGGAGGTCTCAGAGACAAAAGTCTGGCTCAGGTCATCGGTGGCCCTCTGGTATTAAGAGTCCTCCCTTTGTCCTGCCCCAGATGAGCCTAAAGGTCACGGTATTGGAGCAGGAGCTGGAGAGGCTGACGGACGGAGCAGAGCTGGAGCATGTCAGTACGATTGAGACGTAAACAGCAGCTGACAGTCTGTATCAGTGTTTCGGTTTCCGTGTCTGACACGCTCCCCAACCTCTGCCCACCCTGCAGCTGAAAAGAGACAAGGAGCACCTGGAGTCTGAGCTGGAGAGGGCAGAACGCGAGAGCGCCACCTATGTGACCGAAGTCAGGGAGGTGAGCGTGAATCGGAATCTCGGCGTCGTTCCCCTTTTCCCCCCAGTGTCAGCACTCAAATCTCGTTGTGTGTCTGTTGTGCGTCCGTACGCTAATGGTTTTGTGTTGGTGGAGGGAAGAATGAGCCCTGACAGCGTGTGGAATGTTGTTAACCACATGTATTCAATGTTCATGTTCCCACCACTTTAACAGAATAACTGGGTGGACTGTGTTTACTCGCTCAGTCTCTCTCACACACACGCGCGCGCACACACACAAGCCCCGTAGATCCTCCTCACATGAGGCATGTGGTATTCCACAGCTCTGTTAGATGGTGAGGGTCTGTTAGCTGGGTCCAGTCCCGTAGACGCGATGCCCATTAAACACGTCTCAAACTTCATTGCAGCTCAAAGATCTGTTGACTGAGTTGCAGAGCAAACTCGACGGCTCGTATACAGAGGCTGTCAGACAGAATGAGGAGCTGACTTTGGTAAGACACAACCCCGTAGCTTGAGGCGCTTCTCAAAACTGTCCCCTCCCTCCTGTGCTCAGACATTTCGGTCCACTGCTGCAGCAGTGCAGGTTCGTCGTCGAGCCTTTGCACCGATAAACGTGCTTGTGAGCGGCGTAAAACTTCACGTTCGGTGGTACTAACAAGACTAACTTCTACTTCTGCTCCTTTGACTTCGGCTTCAGGCGGCTCACTCTGATTCGTTGGTTCTAACAGCTGGGTCACTAGTCTACGCAATCTGCTGTTTGAACTGGGCACTGTCACTCTACAGTAAAGCTTCTTTCAAACCGTATTTATCTTGTCGCCAAAGACGCAACGTCTCTTTGGGACTTGTCACGAATGCTAAGCGTAAGTGGAATGTCGTCCTTTTGCGTCGACATGTGCCTAACGCCTTGCTTTGTCTGCAGCTGAAAACCCAGCTGACCAACACTCTGTCCAAGCTGGAGGCCGAGGAAAAGGAGAGGATAAAGGTGGCCGGTGACCTACACATGGTGAGATGGCCTCCCGCCCCAAAGTTTGTGGCCAAGTGCCTCGGCATGTTATTGTCCATCAACGGTCCTCTCTTACCCCTCACCTCAGGCACAGCAATCTGTCGACCGCATTCAGGGGGAGCTCTCCAAAGTGACGGAAAACGCAGAGGACCTGATCGACAATAGTAATCTCTCGCTGCAGAGAGTAAGAGCCTGGAGAAGCAGTGACAGTCAAAGTCTGTGTGGGGGCGTCATGTCTTAAACAAACTAAATCTCACTGTGTCCTGCAGGAAGAGATGGACCGGAAGGAGAAAATGATGGTCGGACTGAACCAAACAGTCCACGAGTTGCAGCAACTGCTGCAAGCCGTGAGCCGGCAGCTCACCAAGGGAGAGGAGGAGGTAGGACACAGTAGGGTTCATCTTCTTCCATGATGATGTTGCAGTATTCCCACATTATTGTGTGTGCGCCTCCTCACGGTCAACTAAACTCACACTCGAATGCGTTGTCTTCCCAGGAGGCTGTCAAAGACTGGCCCGTAGTATAGGGAGCGGAGAGGAGCGCCAACTCCGCCGCCCCGACTGCACTCCAGAGGCCTCCTTTGACCTTCAGTCTCTAAGCTTCTGCCATGCCATGCTGCCACACTTCGCCACGCTCTCTGCTCCAGCCGCCATCACGAGGCCAGCCTTTTGCAAAACACTCCACGCTGGCTACCGAGGGCATTCAGGCACTACACTCTACTGTACCAAAACACACACACACACTCACACACACATAATAGCTGCAGTCCCACCACATTCCTGTCCCTCAGCAGCACCAACTGTCACATTTTCTTACAAACGAGGAATCGGCATCGAGCGTACGTCACTCAGTCAGACGGCGCGGCAAATAATCCTCGACAACTGTAACTTTGTGACAACCTTTTGAACAGTGCTGTACATCATTTGTCTCAAAAGGGCACGATTCTGAATTCACAACTTTTCAAAACACAACTGTCAGCTCTAGCTTTTGTTTTTCCTTAACTTATATATTGTTTATGTGTACAACCATTTACAACCTGTTGAATTTATCTATAATTATGCTTGTTCGCCTCTCAACAAGAACACTGTCACCACCCACTAGTCCCATCAATGCTAAGCACACTTTGCCCCAGTGTTTGGTGGGAGCATTGAAGGGGGTCTCGTTATATGGAAGGCATCACAAATTATGTCTGCAAACGCAGAGACACGTGGACAAAAGCAGAGCCGGTCTGCACTGCAGCTCCACAAAGGGATCATGTCACCCAGGACAACAATGTATAGGTTTTTAATCCTACCAACTACCCTTTGAATAAGTGTTCCACCTTGTTTTAAATCCAACACTCACTTAATTGTTGCAAAAATCATTAACACTGAAGATTATGTTCTTTTTGTAGCAGGTGATGTTAATAAAAGGGATGCTTCATAAGTCTGCCCAGCTCTCTGACTGGCTCCCCGTTGTATTGCTGTACTTCTTCTCTCTACCACCATGGGTCGCCACTCCTCCTTTAATCTGTTAATTGAGGTTTGCCTCACAGATTGTACTCGAGTCCATAACATATCCATGATAATGCTGAATATTACAGTCTCACCTCCTTCCCAGAAAACACATTGTCAGGCAGCAGACTTAAAATAAAAGGGCAGTAACACACCAAGACGTGTTTTCATCTCGACAAAAGAGATGCTAACTCGGTAAAGGTACAATTATGGCGTCTTTAGGGTGTGAACAGCTTCCTGTGGTGGTAACAAACAATCCGCAGGGTTCTTTTCTTGGCCGTTTCTCATGGAGTTGTGCAATAGATCTGCCATCACAACAACGCTGTGAAAGGAAGTGTGTGTGCGAACTGTTTGTCGAAGTTGTTGAGCACACTCCAAGGGCGACTGCCACCTAAGCTGCTGCACTTACTCTCAAACAGACTATCTTTAAACACTCCTCTGAATGTGAACGACAGCAAGTCCAGCCTATTTGTGGACAGATGTTTCAAGTACAAACTGGTCTGACATTCTCCAAGACTGATGTGAGGTGTTTTTGGAATTATAGGGGGAATCTGCTGCTACTCAACAAGACAAGGCCTGGTTCTGGTTGCCAGAATGACATTTTTACGTGTTGGAGGTATTAACTCGACAACAGCGTAGTGCTGGCTGAAATTCAGGTCAGGAGTCGGAGCAACATGGGATCAGCACATTCCTCCCATTCTCCCACACTGTCATGCCACAGTCAGCTGATTGGAGATCAGACCTCTGCTCAGACGGAAAACTTCACAACCAAAATGTCGATTAGTTGACCTGCGACCTTACACTAATTTTATAACAAACCTCAGTTCCATCTGCCACAAACGATGGTAAATGTCAGGATGTGGAAACGTTAGAGAACCCAGGCAGAAGAATGGATTTCCCCCTCACACGTTTCAAACATTCCCATCCGCTGATTACAGCATGTAGTCAGACGATGACACCAGATGCGAGGCGTTTTTCGTCACCGCGGCCTGTGTTGTCTGGCGCCTGTTGCGCAACTGGCCTCGGCGCAGTAGCGCTCCGCTCTGCGTGCCGCTTGCCTGGTAACACTTTACTCCTCCTCCTAAACTTAGATTTGCACTCGCGCTACACCAGAGCAACTTCACCAAACGGACCCACTCCCTGCATCTGCTCTCCATCAGCCTGGTATGTGCGAGAGAGTCTTTGATCCCCCCTCCCCACTCGCCTCAATTGGACAGAGACAGTGTGCGTCTGTGTTGATGTGCAGACAGATCTAAATGGTTAAACTGGTCCTTTTTACGCAGACAATGCCCTGTGGGTGAGCACAGGCTGAGAGAGATAGTAATGCAACAAGGCAGTAAACAGCCATTACAGCCTACAAGCCTGCAGTTAAGGGCCTAACTCATCGCGATCCCAACGCACAACTGCTGAAGAGGAACTTCACCCGTGTATACTATTAATGGACGAGTGTGCACAGCTACAAACAAACGCTGCTGGATTTATTACTATTTCATTAGATGAAAGATAACACTTGTGCATCAAAAATAAATAAGCATTAAGAGATGGAGTTGGATTAGTTACATGTGGCAGGGGTGGGAACACCTCAGTGGGCCCCTGTGACCTCCTACTACTTTTTGTTTTTGTGTCAAGTGTTATTGCACTTTGAAACTGAACACCAGTTCAAACAGAGGGCTATAATTGCAGAGGCAATAGGCCCGCCAAAGGGGCCAGGAGCTGTGAGGGATGCTTCCAGCCATGAAGGTTCTTGTGAAAACAAGGCGGGGGCTGTAAAGCGTTGATGAGGGTGCCAGACAAAAGTGAAGAAGTGGCACATTCATCAGAAAGGCGTGAGAACAACTGGGCACCAGGGATAAAGCAAGGAGCTGACATTGGGGGCGGCCAAGGTTAAGAAGTTCTTGACATCTTAACATTCTCTGGCAAGGTGTGGACATTTGTTTGCTCTAGGAAAAGCTGTGACTTGTGCATTCTGAGAAGCAGTGAAGGAAACCATTTGGGGGAGTTACGATAACATCCACGAAACCAGGATGGAACAAGAAGCAATCGGTTTTATGCGATGTTACAGGAGCGACAGTGAATGAAATATATTCAGTGTGCTCTAAAATAAGCATGACCGTTGACATAAGCAAAGACATGCAATTAAAATTGAAGTTGTTGTGAGAATTACACAATGTTGAGAATTAAGGGTGAAATCGATCAGAATTTAGTTTTTTTCCCCCCTGCATCTTCACATGGTCCGTAACACCATCATTATTTTCACCACGGAATTAGCGAGTAAAAGGTAAATGTATTCAAAATTCCACTCTTCATCCATAAATTTGTCCCGCCGGAATTTGGTCTTTTCTGAGAGCTGGGTGAGTCGAGGAATCCCTCTCGTGTAACTGTACTTTTGTGAGTCCGTGTTCACGTTGACGTAGGAAAGTTTGTACGCGTATTCAGGGAAAAGTCTGATCCCTTTAAGAATTCCCAGATTGTAGTCTTTGTTTACATAACAGAGGGCGTGATCCATGCCACTTGCGAGGGGGACACGGAAGGGAGAAGTGCTTCAATTATCATCGAATTGGACCAACAAGGGTTAAGCAGAACAATAAATGTCAAGGCTGAAAGTCATTTTTGGTGAGATGTAAATCTATTTTGGGAAGGATCGAGGTGAATCTGTTACAAGTTAACATTTTGGTTCCGTCGACCCCCATTTAAAGTGGAGGAGGAGCGAATGGTACATTCCGGCCCATCTCGTCGCTGTTTTTGTATCCGACTCAGAACGGATTGAACCGCCAACTATCGCAAGTTACATCTTGCCATGTCACGATAAGAAGTTTCAGCCTTATTCATCAATTGAAAACTCGATTTTTGTGGACGCGCAGACACACGTCGGTGGATAAACCAACCGGAATGTCAACTCGTATCGTTTTTTGAGGGGAATTCTTGCCTATTGCACCAGTTTTAACCACCGTAGCCATCGTCTCACAGCGACTCAGGGAGCCTCATGTTTTCGTCCAGCCAAGAGGAGCACTGCGCCCCGTCCAAGGACCCGGTGAAGTACGGGGAACTGGTGGTATTAGGGTAAGTTTTGTTAAATATATATAAAGCCCAACAAATCCAGGTAACGCCTCTGTAGATGTAGCCTCACGTGAACTAACGCGAGTCTTCACCTTGGTCCGGGAAGTTACTACAGCGCACACCCACACAATACCACTGCGAAGTTACAGCGCAGATATTTCTTCCCGCTCGGTCACTCACAGCCCCTCATTTCCACATCATTTGATCCAAAATGGTCGTGCCCGGCTGGGAGACTCGCTCACGTTACTCGGCCAACGAGGCACGTGAGCGAGCCGAAATGTGCCTGTTTCCGCTCCCCTTTCCTCCGCGCCACCGGGGATGAGTCGACAACAACCTGTTCCCCGGTCTCTCCCCGGACCCGCCGCGGGGCCCCGGCGGCGGATCGGCCCGCCTCGCGGCGCCGCGAACTCGCCTTGAGGCCACGTGAACCCCGCGCCTCGGACCCCTGCGCGCCTTCTCCCACCTATAAGTTGGATCAGTGGGGTTTAAGGAATTCGGAAGTGGTGATGGTCCCCTCCCCCAGTCCTCGGGCTTTTTTCTACGCTCACTATTTGCCGCACACACACACACACACCTCTTGCAAAGATACACAATCTTGCCCCAGCGTGCACCAGCGTCTTTACAGCCCTGGGGTATTCACGGTTTCCATGGTGGCCCTTCTGGCCTGTAGGTTGTTTGATTAAGCACTTAGAAATGACACGGTGGACCTATCCCACCGTGCACACACACACTCACACTGGTTATTATCTCACACTCACACTGTGTTCCCTATCTTGAAAGTTGTGAGACAGATCATCCTCCCCACATAAACAGGCGCCTGGAATGCTGGTTCCAGCGACCTGTCTGTCTGCTAGTAATTATATCAAAACATCATGTAAACCTTTTATTATTATACATTTGCCCTGGTCAGAAAAATTATGTTTCAATGAATTTCCATTGATTGTGTGCTAAACAATGAGGCTAGTGACAGAGACTCTTATTTGTTGGAAGGAAACACCTGCTGTGATATAGCTGGTAGCAAGGTCGACAATAATGTCACATAATGGGACGGTTTCATCTATTCAGCTGTCTGCAGTGAATAGAGCTGGGCTTTTTGAATAACCATGCCATGAATGTCATGTTAATAGTAGAATACTTAAAGCAATGCTCTTATGGGACTGTGGAGAATTACGGTTTTTGTCCCCTGCTCTCCACCCATACAATCACAGCCCGACTCACTGCTTATTATAAGGGACACGAAATGCTGACTACTTATTACTGGAGACTGAACATGTGGCATGTTTGAAGCTGATTCGTTTGTTCTGGCTCAGGCATCGGCCTCGCAGTAGAATTAAAAGTGTGGGATGTACAATTACTACAGCAACATAACTTCCCGTGGATAAAGCTGATGGGAGACGAGATATCCGACAGCACGGAACAAAGCCGGTCTGAGCAGCAGCAGCAGTTTGCTCGCCGGTTTGTTTCCATGACCAAAGCTGACTCGTATTACTTGCATGGCTGCCCCTCCGCCTGGGCTGTGCCTGGGAAGATTGGCTCGGTGCTGGTCGGCGAGGGGGCCGGCTGCGTGGGTATCCCGGGAATGAAAGGACGGATTGATCGGGACCCAGTAGTCGCTTCTCCTTAGCTTCCTCTGTCCATTGTGGCACGGGAGACTGGGCCTATTGATTGAATCTCGTACATTTATCCCCGTCGGATCGCCGGCTAAAAGGAGTGCACAGATCACGCTGGGGACAGACACCTTTGGTGCAAACCGGGACTGTGGTGATGCAACCCAATTCTTCCAGTCACCCGGCACGGACTGGTTTACCTCCTACCCACAGCAACGCCCGTTGTGTACGTGGCCTCACGGCCTGCGGTGACACACGAGAGTGCGACCCGTGATGACCACAGTGGGGCCAGCCGAGAGATTTGATACGCCCTGTCACTGGCACTACATTTGTCTTCCTTTGAGACGGGAGCGTCTGCGTACGACCTCTGTCTCAACCTAGGTGAACGTTTGCGGCCCTCCTGCCATGTCAATGAGGAAAACGACTCAAATCTCTCCTCTTTCCTCAGACTTTCTTGTCAACTATCATGCTTTGTTGATGTGGGCTTCCATTGGATAAGGGTTAGGTTTATGGACATTTGGGTATTTATTTGGCTTCCTTTTTTCTTTTTTGTATCCGAGGAAGTTGTGCACTAATGCTGACGTCCCTAATGGCTGCCCTTATGGACCATCATTTGGACCTTGCATTGGTCACATTGGTTGAAAGAGGAACAGATGGGGATTGTCTGAAGTAGAGCATAATGTGATGGTCCTGTCCGATGAAAGAATTGTCTTTATCTCCAGTGGTGAAACAAAAGAGGCATTGTTTGTATTGTTTTGCCGCTTTCTGTCATGTTTTGCTAGCTCGATTTACCAGCTCAGAGGAACATACAGTGAGGGTTCAGTGCATAGAAAAACCAAGCGGCACCCGCGGCGGCGTGCTGATAAATTAATTAATGTGCTGATCTCTATTTTGTCGTTTTCTCCTGCTGTCATTAATGAATTAGTGATGGTTTTGTCCTCTGTCATTGTGTGTGTGTCTCGCTCCCAGCGGGGGGGGGTCCGTCATGCCGGCCAGCTCTACACACGGTCCTGACTGGGACCATGTGTTTCCATGCGTACCCAGCCCGGTGGAGACGTGGGACAGGTGGCCTCACTTGGAGAGGACGCTCGAGCAGAAGGAAGCTCAGTTCTCTCCTGCCGAATTAGCGTCAGACGTAAATATAAGAAATAGGTTGTGTCACATATTTTGAAATTGAATTTACTTCCCGATTCAGTGTGAGGATGCTACCAAGACCAGGACTCTCTTACACGCTACAGTGGGGTGACTGTTCAGCTCGCTCTGGTCACGTGCGAGTGTGAGACAGACGGTGTGTGTGTTGGATGGGAGTGGAGCATGGGGTGTCCCAGCTGTAGGAACCAGCTGGTGGATGGGGAGAGCACCGGTACTACCGGAAGGGCTTTCTCCATTCACAAGGAGCAGCCCAGGATAGGCGCTCCACGGTAGGCAGCAGCTCCAGACCACAGAAAGGCTGCCGGGCTCCAGTTCACGTCTCACTTCTCAAGGCAATGCAGACTCTGTAAAATGGCAGCACGGGGAAGAGTGCGAGTCTGCTGACTCTCCTGTTTAATGGACGGTCCAAAGCAGCAGCATAATGCTTATTTGTACATCTTTTTCGCAGGTTGAACACCCATTTCAATCAATTTTAGTTTTCTATGTTCAGATACTGTATTTGGCCGAGTGCCCTCACAGTGGCAGGAATTGTCTGACTTTTGCGAGGTGTCTGATGTCAGGTGATAGCGATGATGACGCCGCTGCTCGTACACAGTGTTCCCTATCAGCCGCGGAATGAGCCAAGCACCACCGTCATCAATTATACTGACACACACCCTTTCCCACCACGAATCGTGCCAATACGTTTTCAGTTTTGCCGTGCTAGCACGCGCCACCTCTCGTGTTAACCTGATTACATTTCGAAAACCGCATTAATGGGTCGCTCAGGGGCCCCATCGAATACACGTTGGTCCCTAGGTTAATAGGAGCAGAGCTCGTGTTGTGAAAGATCACAGCACATTATGTAATGGGATACGGTACCCAGGGTGGTGCTTAGTTTGCTGCTGGAGAGCATTTGCATGATGCCCTCAGAGGGCCAAATGCATCATATGTAATGTTTTAGTCACAACTAGGGCTGGGCGATTTGGCCTCGAAAAAAAACTCAGATTTTATTAATGAAAAATTAGATTTTCGATTTTTTTTCCAATGCACTTAAAAACAACTGCAGACATCTGACATATTGTCAAAGTGCATCTTTATTGCTGTGGTTGTCCTCAGAGTTAAAATGCATGTAAACAATCAAAAATAAGAAGTAAATGAGGCTCTGTCATTCAGCAATTTCAAGCTTTTACCCAGGTTTAAGTTTTCAAAAGTGCAACAGCGACAGTGCCTTAAATTATCTGATTAGGAACAGATAACATGTCCGTGGTGGCAGAGTATAACGCCACCTCCTCCAGCTCAGCGCGGATCTTTTGCCGAGTGGCAGTGTACAGGTGAGGCAGCGCTACGCTGGCGAAATACTCGCGACTGGGTACAACGTACCTTGCATCTAAAACTTTCAACAAGTGATTGAAGCCTCGCCTTTCAACAGAATAAACTGGCAACATGTCTGTGGCAATAAAAGACGCAATGGTGACGCGATGTAATCGCTTTCCAACGCGCTCCATTCTTATCATAACGCACACAATTTGTAAAGCTCTCAGGAAGTGTCATTTGCTTTTTAGCCGGTGTGCTAGAGCTGCCGTCTTCGTTTCGGTAGCTGTTTACACTTCTCCCATTCTCCGGAATGTTTATTCTTCAGGTGCTGGAACAGATTAGTTGTACTGCTGCTTCCGGTAGCAACAGCCTTTAAACATATTTTACAGCGAGGCTTCGTCTGTGGTTCGTCTGATGCATCAAAACCGAACCAGTTCCAAATGACTGAATTAGTTGTGCCTTTCTTTGGAAGTAGCTCTTGTTTACATGCCGCCGCTGCCATGTTGTTTGTAATTGCGTTGCGCGTGGGAGGGGGCGGGCTCACATTGCGCTACGGAAACCCACAAGAAACGGAACGCGAAAAATGTCGAAAAACTCGAATTTGCAAAATAAAAATCGTTTTTAGCTCCAAATTCGATAAATCGATTAAATCGATTTTTTT
>OMPJ01021322.1:0-14041 GCA_900312935.1 Carapus acus
TTGGATAGATAGATAGATAGATAGATAGATAGATAGATACTCTAATGTACTTAATATCAAATGATATACACCGGTACATGCTATACACATAATACCGTGAACATATACACAATGCAATACCGTCTTTGCCCAGCAGGGCCCCGCTGATGCCCGGGTCACTCAGCTTGATGAAGGGAGAGCTGCCCTCCGCCACAGTGCCCTCTCTGGCCAGCAACAGGTTTTTGGCACAGATATTTCCATGTACTAAGTTCTTGTCCTCCTGCAAAAACATGGACAAACTAATGCTGTGTTATCGTCCATCAGGCGCGTTCAGAGCGTTCTGTCCCTCCTCTCAGCAAACCCTGCGGCCATGTGTGGCTGCTCGGGCGTTTCGATATTGCCGGGACGTTTTGAAGGAGTTTGTCTTGCCAGAAAGTGGAGGGCCGACGCCAGCTGCTTGACCACGTCCAGTTTCCAGCTCACTGACACTGATCGGCCTCTCTTCAGGTAAAGGTCCAGGGCACCGTGCCTCACAAACTCCTGCACCATGATGTCTGCACGCAAGCACACACACACACACACGCACACGCACACGCACACGCACACGCAGGCTCTCGTTTAAGTGGCTCTTTTGCTACAATTACACGTGCTCAGCATAAAGAGCTCATCCGTTCATTCACCTTTGCTGAAGAATGGTTCAAGTTTGTGTTTTGGTGTTGATCCCTTGATTAGACAGAGGACGTGTGTTTTGCGATGTGTCCAACCTACTTTTCACACCTTGCACGCTCACGCCGTGGACCAGAAGGAGGTGTTTGTGCGAAATCTGGCTCATGAAGCTGGCCGCCTCGAAGAAGGACTGGGACAGAGAACAGACTCGTTACCGCCCCGCCCAAACCCCGGCGCTCCTTCTGCAAGACTCTTCTGGCACCTCCCAGCAGCTCTTGTGAGCGGCGTCCAGCTCCTTCAGCAGGACCTCCGTCTCGTGTGTCTCGCCGTCTCGATAGTCCATCTTGCGGCCTTTGAAAATTCGAGTGAAGGAGCCCTGACCCAGGCACTCGTCCTGAGACACACAAGACATTTCACACATTCACCGATGTGCAGGGATTTATCTCAGACGTAGGGACGGCAGATATTCCTTATCAATTATTATTCGATCATAAATAGTTTATTTATCCCTTCCTCACCCATCTCAGGTCCTCATATTTGATCATGTGGAACTGAATATGGGAGAACTTGCTCCTGCGTGGCGAGGGCGAATCCCGATCCTCCATCAGGCTGCTGCCGCCGCGAACGACGACCAGGTTGGTGAGCTCTGCGGACGCGGCAGCCATTTTGTTTTGTGTTACTGTTTGCACGGTGCCGACTGTGGGAGGAGAGGAGGCGAGGACCTTTGGGCCGGGGCGGGCAGCACGCCCCCAGGGTGACGGGGAACTCGGCCAGGAGCAGCTCGTTGTTCTGGTAGAAGTCGGTGAGTTGTCTCAGGCTGTGGAAGGACTTCTGGACGCCTTGGAGCCGGAAGTGCTCCTCCTTCACGATGAGACAGTCTTTGTAATCCAGGCCCAGAGGCGTCTGGGGGTGCAGAGCAACTCTCAGACAAAGAGAGGACAAACCAGGGGGGACAATGCCCCAAGAAAGACATTTAGATGGGGCCGGACTTTGTTTGTGTGTTGGGAGGAAGGAGTGCAGAACATTCCTCACATCTCCACACCAGCGTGATGGAGGTGGGGGACCGTAGGACACCAGAGGAAATGCTTTGCTCTTACCTGAACGCAGACGGTGAGGTAGAAGTGGTGGTAGTTCTGTGGACTGTGGCGCAGGAGGAAGGAGCTGCCCTTGAATCCCGCCCGCTTCAGCTTGTGGGCCGCAATCTCTGACCTGGTCCGTCGGGGAGGGTGAGATTTAGTTTGGCACGCAGATAAATTCCTGCCTGTCCAGGCGTGACTCGGGGCCCTCACGTGATGGGCCCGTGGCAGTGGTTCCTCAGGCCCTCGAGGAGACTCGGGGGGGCGATGTCCTGGCAGAAGTAGTGGCTGGAGTCTGTAGTGAGTCTGAAGTAGCCGTCGATGAGCGCGGCGAAGGAGAGAGCCTCCCTCAGACTCTGGAACCTCACCTCCTGTCACAAGCGAGCGGGAGCAGTTAGCTCGTCCTGAAGCCAGAAGTCCTCGAAGGCATCGCGGGCCTCACCAGGCATCGCTCGTCTTTGCGGCACACGGTCACCACCCTGCCGTCCTGGGGGGGCTGGTCCAGGCTCGCCCGCTTTATGCTGATGCCCACGATATCTTGAAAATCGCAGAAGGTCTGCCACTCCTGAGAGAGAGAACAGCATTTCCTTTCATCCATCCATCCATCCATCCATCTATTCATCCTCTTCTCCAGGGATGGGTCCAACCACCAACCAAACCACCATCGTATCCCATCTAAGGCTCCTCCTCCCGCCCCCCAGCCCCTTACCCGGGCCAAATCACCGGTCTGGATCCCCGTCTCCCCGGACACTCGTACTGCACTGGGATGAGTCCTGCTGAGCGACTGAGGTGCGAAATCTTTGAAATGGAACGTTTCGCTCCCCAGTGCGGGCTCGATGGCGGCGAGCTCGATCAGATACTTGAGTTTCAAGTCGCACACGTCCACTGAGCAGGAACCGAGCTTCTTCAGGAAACGCTTGAGCGTGTTTCGGATTCGATATCTGTCCAAGCTGTTCCGTTTCTGGATGTCGTGACGATGGGCTGCAGGAAGACAGGACTTGTAGCTGTGGAGAAGAGGGACAGGACAGTCACAGATCCTGCACCCACAGCAGGTCCCAACATAGACCAGTTCTTCTGCGCTCCAACTCCTGGATCATACTGAGGTCAGACATAACAGACGTGGTCTTGGTGCCAATACCTGACGGTCTTGCAGAGCTCCCTCACGTTCTGCTGCCGTTCTTTGGCCATCCTCCACAGGTCCAGCAGGGCCAAGTCCAGGCAGTCCGCCTGGGCGCTGAGAGGAGGGGACAGTCCCGCCTCGCAGGCCACCAAGTCGCTGCGCAGCTGCCAGCAGGAAAGTGAGGAGAGATGTCCGACAGCGTTTCAAGGATGGGTCGAACACGGAGGGGAAAAATGAGTTTGTAATGTTTGATTGTTTACCTGGGCGAAGAGGTAATCGATGGCACCGTAGTCCAGCACTGGACTGTCGATGTCCCGGGTCAGGCTGTAGCGGTACGATGTTCTCGATCCTTGTCCAAACCAGTTTCCAAAGAAAAACCTTCACACGGCGACAGAGGCTGTGACACACTGTGACACCTGACATCTCCACCTCCGGGCCGGAGGCTGTCAGGTGAAGGTCGCGGGTCACGGAGGCACTGACCTGAGCCTGAAGTGGACCTTGATGTTCTCCTCTGTGTTGAAGACGTGGGATGGAGGATACCAAAAGGAGAGGTCAGCAGATGCCAGTGCGAACAGACTCTGGTACACTGGCAAGATCTCTGGGGAGGACAAACAACAAACGTTTGTGGGGCTTTGAATGTCTAAGGAGGAGGACGTGAAGGTCCGGCAGCCAGAACCTACTGCATTCTTTGGCAGCTTCAATGCACACGTCCTCTGCGGAAATGTGTCTGGAGGATATGCGAAGCGTTGTTTCATCCATTTTGGGTGGAAAGAAGTACAGGTGGACCTGCAAACGTGAGGAGGTGCTGGAGGTGGACGGGACGGAGCTGCGGCCGCCGCCCCCGTCTCGCTCCGTCACGAGGGCCGACGCCTCACCGGCATCCATACTGAGGACCTGGACAGGAGACTCCACGAGGAGACGTCAGTCTGGATGAGAAACGAGCACGAGAACAGAGAAGGTAACATCCAGCTGCTTCATCTGAGCTGGAGGAACCTCAGACGAGCCCGGCCGAGCGGCAGGTCGGTCAATCTGCCCAGACCGCCGCATTCAGCGCCATAAGTTGACCACGTCTTACTGTATGTCACAACAATCGTCAAACAATCCATTTGTCCATACTATTGTACATGTGTACGCACACTTTCATATCGCGTCATGTAAGTTTTTCAAATTAGCAGAACTCAACAACATCCAGCTCGTAAACAGGACGGTTGGAAACTCTCAGAGTAATCCTGTCCTGTCTCCTGAATTCATCGGTGTGATGGAAAAGTGGAGGGCGCAGGCTGGACGTTACCTTCTCTCTCACACGCAGCCGTCATGTCGCCCGCTGGTTCCTGTAAAGGCGCTTTTTCTGGTTGCACTTCTGCCTGCCTGCTGACAGGAAGCGATGCGGCTGGTTTCCTGTTTCAGGCGAGCGGACGTACGCCTCACGTGTGACGAGGACTCGGCGCTGGGGGCCAAGGGGAACTCTGGCTCATCTGCTCGGACCTTGAATGGCCCCAGGCCTGTTTGTCAGGGTTAGCCCTGCTCTGCTGTATGTTTAAACTTTGAAATTGTTCACTTTGGCCTTCTACTCATATAAGAAAATGTCATTTGATATTCATCGTTGATCAAAAGTCCCCTGCAGGTCAAAATCGCACCTCCCTGGATGCACTTGTTAGATAGAAATGACACGCACCTTTGCAGATATCACTATCAAAATATTTGTAGCCTTATGTTGTCAGACACTGTTCTGGACTTCACAAACCATTTTTACTCTCCCACACAGATGCTGAACAGCCGATCGGCCGCCTGTGGGGAAATGTTCCCGTAGCTGTAGTGTTGATCGAGCAAACGCTGCACACAGAGGCCCGGAGGCCGGCTCGCAACTCAGCTTGTCATACTGCTCCTGGTGCTGTTTCTCTTTCCTCACTCTGCGCGCGTTGAAAGCAGCAAACGTCAGCTCACAGAAGGCAGGAGGGGGAGATAAAGTGGTGAGGCTGTGGTTTCCAGAGCGAGGCGACGAGGTTTTATCAGCTTCCTCTTGACGCTACCTGTTCTGCACTTGAGATGCTCTTGTTTGGGCGAAACACGCCTTCCACCTGTATTTAGCATCACCACATTTATTATACACCTGCCTGAAACTACAGAAGCTTGTGTTCTCATCAGGCGGAGCGCCACAACATTGCTACCATTCCAAAATATGTTGTGGCCCGATGATGTGCGCGTGACTGTGTGTGTGAGAGAGAGGCTGCATGACAACTGTTGCCAAGGTTTGCCGAGCCACTCAGACAATATATGATTAAAGGTTTTTACGATTATTTTCACCTCCCAATAAGGCTCTTTACTTTTGGAGCATCAAAGTCTTCCAGCTGTTTGTTCTACAGTCTAATTACATTGGCAGAGACAGTGGAGGACAATCCTGAACAGGATGTCGGGGACCGTGCTGTTCAGGACGTCCATATTTGCTGTGTGTGTGTGTTGTGTGTGTCCCTGGGAGGGTTGGGAGATGATTGATCCTCTGCTCCTCAGTGCAGCCAAAGACGGACCAGCAAAAAGTAACCAAACCGTAAACTAGAGGTCTCTCCAGAATGGAACAATGGATCCAGAGCGAGAACTCCTTTTCCAGCGCGGTGGGAGACGTGGTCGAAGTCTGAAACCGGTTTACGAGAAAGAGGCTGATTCGCGCAGCAAGCACGGCCCTCCCTCTTTATCCCGCGCACCTGAGGGGGGGCGTCACACGTGTGCACAGCAGGCGTGCAGATCCAGATCAGCTGCTACTGACCGCAGGCTGCCGGCAGATTCCTCCCTCTCTGCTGGAAACACTCGCCTGAGTGCAGCAGCAGGTGAGTGGATATTTTTAACTCTCTTCGAGGCCGGGGTGAAGACTGACAGACCAGAAAGTCACTTGAGTGCTCAGCTCACTAAATTCTGGATTATGATTTTGGAGGGGCAAATTTTCTCCAAGATCCAAGACAGGATTTCATGTAGTATTGATTTCTGAGATAAATGTTATTTGTCCGCCCTTTCCGCTGCGATCCATCTTGGTGTTTGTGCTGTATCTCCCGCTGCGTTTCTCCAGCTACAAGACAAACAGAGTCATTTGCCTTTTCCCCGTGGTTGCTCGAGGAGGGGTCATTAAAGTCACGTGAACTGCTGATAAGCTGAACAGCTGTGAGCTCGGCGGTCTGTGACCCCTGTGTGTGTCTGCAGACCACTCAAGGAAACAAAAGTGCAGCTCTAACCATTAACCAATTTCTGTTCCAGTTTACCATTTTGTGGAGCTGTGTGAAGGGCTGAGGGTGTTTGGGAGGTGCACCCACTTTAAATTCTGCCTGTTATCATAATTGGGATGTTATAATAATGTTATCATAATTTTGTTCATTGGAATTTGTCAAGTCTGTAATCACACAGTGCTGTGTTGCATCATTGCTCATTCCTGAGTTTTCCATTAGGAGATACGAAAACGGTAGAATTAAGATCCAGACTTGCAATGATAAGACAGATAAGGTTTGGCCTGAAGATATCCAGCCAAGTAAATTCAAGGCAATTTGGGATGGAGGACCTCAGAAAAATACCAAGGTTATGCGCCCCAGAGGTCAGAAAAGTGGCAAATATGATAGTAATGATGAAGTAGTCATTGCAGGACGACAAATGTACTACAAGCGTTCGTTGCGGAATGGGCAACAGTCATGAGGGTTATTTGAAATGTTCTCTGTGAGTGTTTAGTTTCACTTTGATTTCCTCATGACTGCGATGAGTTAAGAACGGCCTGCGTTCCTCTGCCACAGATCCAACGCGGATCCAGATTGACGCGCTCGCAGGCAGAGACCGCTGCGCTGCGCTGCCAGAATGGAGGAGGCGTCTGCCACGGGGCCGACCAACCCGGGCTTCTCTGTGCCCGACTACGTCGTCTTCGCGGCCATGCTGGTGATCTCCATGGCCATCGGAGTCTTTCAGGCCATGAAGAAGACAAAAACTGAGGCTACCACCGACGATTTCTTCACTGGTGGTCGGAACATGCCCATGGTGCCCGTTGGACTGTCCCTCTGTGCCAGTTTTATGTCGGCGGTCCAGGTTCTAGGTGTTCCGTCTGAGGCCTACAGATTTGGATACAAGTTCCTCTACATGTGTCTGGGCCAAAGCCTGAACAGCTTGTTGACGGCGCTCCTCTTCCTCCCAGTGTTCTATCGACTGGGCATCACCAGCACCAACCAGGTGGGAAGAGGCTTTTGGGTCCAAACGTCCGTGGTTGCTCCGTTTGAAAGAGTTTGCAGTGGATTTTTTTGCGTGGCTACTTAGATTTGTCGAGTCTGGACCTCCCACAGCCCGCAAGCGTTGAGGGACGTCTGCCTGAGCTGTAAACCAGACACAGAAATGTTGAAGTTGGGAGTGATTTGGTTGCCACGGTTAGGTTTTGGGTCCTGAAGACGGATTCACACACATTGTTTGATTAGGGGGTAGAGGTATGTAGAGGTGCCCCAGTGGATGATGAAAGGGCCGTATATTGGAGGTGAGGAGGGATGAGGTATGTGTGGAGAACATGCTGCCCCGCCCTCACTGCAGCCGCCTGTCTGTGTTGCACAGTACCTGCGGATGAGATTTGGCCGAGGTATGCAGCTGCTGGGGAGCGTACAGTTTCTCATAGCTACGGTAGGATGATCACAGACGTCCGGCCCAGATCCCAATCTCCTCATTTCTAAACGTGACTCGGCAGAATCCATGAAATAAAGGCAGGATTTGTTGGCTGACGTTTGCTTTTCATACCCCAGCTTCTCTACACCGGAGTCGTCATCTACGCGCCTGCCATGATTCTCAATCAAGGTAAGCGGGCCACTTTGTTTGCACACGCACACGCAGCCGTTGATTCTGCGCTCCAGGCCTCTGCCTGGAGGGAAGTGGGAATGCGATGTTGCAAGTGTGTAAATGTGGGTGTGCAGAGCCTCTTTTGAGTTTGTCTTGTGTTTCAGCTACCGGGCTCAACATGTGGCTCTCCTTGTTCTCCACCGGGATCATCTGTACGCTCTACACCACACTGGTAGGGTCCAACGTCCCGTTTCAATCAAACGGGTGTTAAACCGGCCTCCTTTGCTTTGACGCGCCGTGTATGGATTGCTCAGACACCCCCCGGGGTTGCTTGGTAGGCTTTGGTCATTCCTTACATGCTCCCAGGCTTTGATAGGAGCAGGGAAAACACACAGGACACAGTGTCAACCGACTGCTGCTCACTGAGCAAACAGCGAGGAGAAGAGAACGTGCTTCCGGCCGTTTGCACATTCACTGGACAGGCTCTCGCAGTCACCACGCGGGAATCACCCGAGGGACACCTGCAGCAGAATGTTCGCTCCCTGAAGCCTTTTGTCCCGGAGGACTTTGCAGGAGTGCTAGACAGATGGGGAGGCAGCAGAGTACGAAGCACAGGCCGGGGGACGAGTCCGTTAACACCTACAACGGTCTTGAACTACCATTAAGCCAGCTCAACTAACTCTGACGGGGTTCCGAGTATGGTGGACGTACCTGAAACCCCCGGCAGTCCCGTGGCCTCACGGTCTGAGATGTCTCAGTGTCTGTGGTCGCCTCTCTTGCAGGGCGGCATGAAGGCGGTGATCTGGACCGATGTCTTCCAAATCGTAGTCATGCTGGCGGGGTTCGTGGCCATCTACGTCCGTGGCACGCTTCTGGTCGGTGGCCCCGCGCTGGTAGTGGAGATTGCCAACAACGGGTCACGCATCAATTTTCACGAGTAAAGTGACACTCATCCTCAGTCGTGGCTTACTTGTACCACACACAGCACAGATACAGTACATGGGGAGTATCTACGAGACGTCAGTCTTAACCAGTATTTGGGCTTAAGAGCCTCTGTCTACCCTTCAGAGACACAAAGCAGTTTGTATGCTCTTTCTGGACATGTCAGCATATTTTCAGGATTTCTTATTTGGTATCGCCCAAGTCCTGAAACTTAGTGAAATATTACCACCGTAGGCCTATCAAAGCCACTTTGGACCTGCTTGAAAAAATCTATATTCATACACATTTTCCAGAGATAAGGTCGCTGTGAGGAGGACATGTCAGTGATTTCTTTTCTGATGTCCAGTTTTGACATGGACCCGCGGAGACGCTACACGTTCTGGACCCTGCTTATTGGTGGCTCCATGGTTTGGCTGTCCATGTACGGTGTCAACCAAGCACAAGTCCAACGCTACATCTCCTGCAGAACAGAGAGGGAGGCCCAGTGGTGAGGAGGAAATGATTCATCAGGAAGGAAAATAAACAAGAAATCATCAGTCTTCACCCTTCATTACACATCTAGTTCACAGAGGAGCTGTGAGAGATTATTCCTGTAATGTGTACCTCCAGGGCGTTGCTCGTGAACCAGCTGGGTTTGTGTCTGATCGTGGGAAGTGCCGGAACCTGCGGCATAGTCATGTTCAGCTACTACTTCAACCGCGACCCAATGGCGTGTGGGAAAATATCGACCCCTGACCAGGTAGAGCCCACACACAACCAGGGGCACCCACTCATAGCCGCTAGCGCCGTGGAATAGCAGCACACGGTGCTGTTCGGACTGTTGGCAATAGATTGTTGTGTTAAACGTGCTGGGTTTTTCTAACTCTACCGCTCCCGGCCGATGCAGTACATGGCGTACTTCGTGTTGGACATATTCAGAGACTACCCAGGCTTTCCGGGGCTGTTTCTCACCAGTGCGTATAGTGGGACCCTGAGGTATCAATTCTAATCTCTCTTTCTGTTCAACAAAGCTCAGATATCTCGATGAACTCTGAGTAACCATGCCACTCCCACGTCTGTGCAGCACAGTCTCTACAAGCATCAACGCCATGGCAGCAGTAACAATGGAGGATCTGCTGAAGCCTCGTCTGCGTCACCTGAGCCAGAGGAAACTCATCTTCATCTCCAGGGGGCTTTGTATGAATCCGGCTTCCTCTTTAGCACTTTTGTCTTAGACGGCAGTACTATACAGCCTGTAATCAGGATCATTAACACTGCCGCTTGCCTTGGGTGATGATGCCAGCGTCTCGCAAAGCAAATAACAGTAATAGCACTAAAGATGGAGAGGTGTACAGTAGTACGTAGTGCACGTCTACCATAATCTATTGACTACACATTGTGCAATCGCGTTGAACCATTTCCCCTTTCTTCCCCCCTCAGCGTTTTTCTATGGAGTTGGTTGTATGACTGTGGCTGCCATCTCCTCCGTCCTGGATTGGGGCGTCCTTCAGGTACAGTAGATACTCGCACATCCGAGAATATGTGATTCTGCGTTGACATCATTTTCCGTGCGGAAGTTGCTTTGAGATAGCAACAGCTGGATGTGGCTGGCTCTCAAAGAGGCTGTGCTCTGCTCCGCTGGGGGAGACGATAACCAATGGATGATCGCGAGTCCAAAAAAGCGGGGGTGGATGGCTAATTTGATAATGCGCGATTGATGTGGCAACCATGGTTGAGGGTAGACAGAGTCCGTCACATGGCTCGTTGAGATTGTCGGGGCACCAAGTGACCGGTGTGAATGGCTGGCGCTCGATGTCAGGTTGGAATCGGATTCATTTTTCAAGAGTGGAATGCGAGGATGAAAGTCTACCCAAATAAGTGAAGGAGCGTCGCCGGCGAGGGCGAATCGACCGAGCCTGCTGCCATTCAGGGTTCACTGCCGTGCCGTGACCTGGACCGCTGCCACACGCATCACCACTCCAGCTCCTGCTTCTTTCTCCTCAGGGTTCCTTCACCATCATGGGTGTGGTCAGTGGTCCTCTGCTTGGGACTTTCATTTTGGGGATGTTTTTCCCTTCAACCAACAAAGTGGTGAGCAGCCTCATTTGTCGGCACGTGTTGCACTCAGGTTGTGAGTCCTGATAGTAATGTCGGTGACATACAAACAACCACGTCGTAGCCTCTCACAGGGCAGTCCGCGTGTCTCAGATTCAGTCTTGCATCGGAATTCCAAAGGTGGCACACACCAAAATACTGTATTTACTGCTTTGTATAGCAGTGTTTCTTTTCTTCTTTGACTTTCTACTCTGCTGCTGATATTTCAGGGCGCATTTTATGGAGTAACAGCTGGTTTCTGTGTCTCAATGTGGCTCGCTGTTGGTTCCACCATGTACCCACCCAGTGAGCAGACCATGGGAGTCCTGCCCAGCTTCGGGGACCACTGCATCAATGGCAGCACCATCTTAAGAATGAATAGAACACTCATCTCCTCACACTTTCACCCTCACAGCCAAGGGTTAGTAACAATGCTCGCCAATCTTGATGGTGTTAGCGTTTTTTGTTTCACTTTTCCTGGCCACTGGTGTCTCTCTTCTTTGGGAAGTGTTTTGTCTCAAGTGACAATATGTCTGTTGGTAGAGTCAATATTTAGCTTACAACTTCATTTGTCATGAGATTTTTATATCGAAGGTGATGTCATATTTGACCGTGACAAATGACTTGTCATTAAGATTAATTTGAATGCATGATTAAGATAAGAATCAATACTTTGAATGATTTGTTTTTCATGTGCAGCTTCCTGGTGAATTTCTACAGCTTCAGCTACCTCTACTTCGGTTTGGTGGCAACATGTTCAGTTGTGATAATTGGTCTGATAGTGAGTCACGCAACAGGTAAAAAGACAAAAACGCAAAGGTGGCATTAGACATGTGAGGTCCAATCAAAGATGCATCTATCTTTCCCACTCTTTTTCTCCCCGTTCCTCTCAGGCTACTGCATTCGGTTACCAAGTATTGACAGAATTTTCCCGTCTGTCCACACAGTGCCAACAAAGAGAGAGGACATTAAACCTGGCCTGTTATGGTGGGACCTGAAGAAAAAGAAGGCGCCCGTCTCATCAAATGTTGTACTATGTAAAGTAAGACATCGACACAAGACACCTCACAGCCAAATGGAAAGGCCAGAGGAATTTGAAGGAGCCACTCGGTCTTCGGGCCTTGTTTGTTGAAGACCAGGCAGTAATAGCAGGATGTTTAGTTTTCATTTGTGTTTGCAGTATGCCTGAAGCGTACTGACTCCTGTCTCTGCACCAACAGTCTGTCAGCGTGAGATAAAGATGGGAGGAAGGTTACAGATATCTGTGGCTGACAACCACTTTGATAGATAAATCCAATTCATCACCTCTGACATTGACATTTTGTGAGAAAATATGCCCTGACCAACTGTAATCTCCCATTCATAGCTCACCAACATACAGAGTATACATTGCTCAGGTTCAGTGACCTACAGTATGATGTCATGTACTGCCTTCTATCTTCTATCTAACCATTATCTTATCTTTTATCACAGGGTGATAGCTGGACAGATAATCCTCAGCTTGTGCCTTTGACTGAGCTGCACAAAAATGGCACTAATGGTCTATCAACACACACCAACGGGAATGGGCATATTGTCACAGAGTGAAGTTGATATTACAGGCACTTTGGATACCATCAGTTACAAAACTATCTCTGTCGCGTCTGCTGCTATTATAGGCACAATTACTGAACAACCGTGACACAGGAGTGAGCTGTTTTATCTCGCCATTTGAAAACAGTTTCAGGGAACACCTGATTTGTGGTTTTTGTGTTTGCGTTTCTCGACATGAAGACGACAGTGCTAAAAAAAATCAGATGGGAATTATCATGACTTTATTAACATATCTGGACATTATGTACATTTATTTGAGCAGTGTTAATGGACTCTGACTATTTACTCTTCTTCCAAGTCATTAAATGCTGGTACATTATTTTTTTGACTGTTTAGGTTGACTATATAACTTGAAAATACATGTGTGGCAGTCTTTTTCATGACATTACCTGCACGCACTTGAAGCAGTTCACATTTTGAATACACTTTCACGTTGAAGCGCATTTTTCATTATGATTGGTATACAACAGTAAGGTGACCTCGACGTTGCTCACTTTTATCTCTGCGATGATGTGAAGCTTAATTGTCGGACGTATTGCTCCTTTGAGGCTGCAGAGGACAAAAACTGATGTACAATTAAAGCCTCGCGACCACACGTGTCTCTTTTCGCTTTGCCACTTAGATTGTGATATTTTGGGAATGAGGCAGAACTTTGCAATGGGCTCCTTGAACCACTGTGTGCATGAATAAAGTGAGATGTAGCGACACCTGCTGGGCGATCGACGTCACCGTCAGACAAATGACATCCACCGAGGCTGAAAAATCTACACGCTATCAGTAAGCGAATACGGCCTTGTTGTGGTACTCCTTTATTGCATCACGCAATCCTCCAACACACAAACTGCACTCCACATTTCCACAAATTCCTTTCGGCCAGAGCAGGTCTGTGCGGGTGCGTGTGTGTGTGCATGCGCGTGCCGCCGCGGGTCCCACAGCCTCGCTCCATCTCCGGCCTCTCCGTCGGTCACCACTCGGCCGCCCCGTCGGTCACCACTCGTCCGCGGCCCTGTTCGAGTCCTCGTCCGCCACGGCACAGTCCAGGCGGCGCACGCCGGGCAACGCCAGGTCTCTCTCGTTGAGCTTCTCCAGAAAGGAGGAGAGCAGTCTCTTGTTCAGGTGGTCCGTCAGGGTCCTCTCCTCCGCGACGCGCTCTTTGCTTCCGTCTCCGCCGGGCGCCGCCGCCTCCTCCGCCGCGGCGGCCGGTCTGTGGTCGAAGGACGAGCCGCGAGAGCGATCCGCGTCCGCCGTCAGCCGGCCGGCACCGTTCGCCTCCGCCTCCATCCGGGACATGAGGGTGTTGTGCAGGGCGGCGTTCTCCAGCTCTTTCAGGCGTTTGCTGTGCAGGCCGCCGCCGAGGGTCGGGCCGCTCGCCGGGAGGCCGTTTCCCGCCGAGGTTCCTCCGCCGCTGCGCCTCGGATCTTCGGCTTCCTCCATCACGTTCTGCGCACACGGGAAATGCTGCACCTCTGTGGCGCGGCCCGGAAGGTGGCGCCCCTTCTGGTCACCGCTAAAACTGCAGCAATGTCACACTGGTGGGATCTGGGCGATCTCCGCTCACTACCAAATACAAACAGCGCAAACACGACACGAGTAAATAAATACATTCATAGGTTGCATTCGACGAACATGAGCGTGTTGAAGTGTGAGGGTGCAGCTCCGAGCGGGAGGTGGGGCAGCTGACGGCTGTCGGTCGAAATTGACCAAAGCCTCTTACTGCCCGCTCACACCGTTCTTCGATCGTGTAATATCATGTTGTTTTTGTTTGCCAGCGAACCAGTGACGTCACGCATGGCAACGGCGGGAGGCGCCG
>OMPJ01021322.1:14061-38546 GCA_900312935.1 Carapus acus
GAGCCGCCATTAAAAGCGGTGAGGAAGGTTACCATAGCAACCGTCCGCAGCAGCGAGGACGGGACCCGAGCGTCAAACGGCAAATAAGACCGGCATAACTTCGGAAACCGATAAATATTCGCCCACTGCTGCCCAGTGCCTAGCTTGTTCTTAGCGTAACATTTGCTCCTCACAACTGCTTAAACGCCGGGGGACACGCCTAGCTAAGTGTTTTATGCTAGTCTGCTAAGCTAATCACGAGGAAACCGTGTTATTTCTTTCCATTGCAAACCACATCGGGTCATTTAGTACGATATATCATCCCCGATACATTCGTGCCACTTCCTGGGGCGACGCTGCCATACGAAGGACGAAGAAAGGCCTAAACAGCGGGTCTGTACTCTTTTTTTTTTTTTTACATGTGTGTATGTGGGTATTGTGCTGTCTCTGTCAGTGGACATTCACAGTTAAAAACGTACTCAGCAGGACACTAATACTTATTTTGATCAGCATATGTTCATTCTGATATTCCTCTCTGTCGTTTTTATGCGCTTTCTCCCCAGTGTTTGCTCCCTGTACGGAATGTCATACAGAGATTTAAGAAGTAAGTATTTGACTCGGGTTTTCCTTTTGTTTCACCCCAAAAAATGCACTCCTTCCATGAAAATGAAACGTTAAGGTACGTGTGAATGTCAAATCTCCCCCTGCAAGGCTTCACAGAGATGATGAGGGCGCTGGGTTACCCAAGATTGATATCTGTGGAGAACTTCAAAACCCCAAACTTCACCCTGGTGGCAGAGATCTTAGTATGGCTCGTAAACAAGTGAGCTATTCACTTTCTCAAGCCTCATTTTTGGAGCATGTGTTTTCTTGTTTCAAAGCATGCTGGTTTCTATGCTTGTTCCCACTGTCTCTTCATAGATATGAGCCTCACAACGATATTCCCACTGATGTGGACACGGAATCCGACAGAGTGTTCTTCATCAAAGCTGTGAGCCAGTTCATGGTGAGGCCCCCAGTTTCTTTACGTGGACGTCCTTCTTATAACATTTCTGTATTTACGTTCATTGCTGGTTACCTGTCATATTGTTGTCTCCCAGGCAAGCAAAGCTCACATCAAGCTGAACACCAAGCGTCTGTACCAGGCTGACGGCTATGCTGTGAAGGAGATGCTCAAGGTCACCTCCGTGCTGTATAACGCCATGAAGACCAAACAGATGGCCTTGGAAGATAATGAGGACGAGGACAAGAGCAAGTTTAGATTTGACCTCGGGTCAAGAGTAAGAGGAGCATGTAATGCTTCAATGTGTCCTATACCTTGATATGAGTCGCTGACCGTTTTACTCTCAAATATCCCACGTTCCACATTAAGCTCAAATGTTCAAAATGAATTTGTTTTGAGTGTGAGTTGAGCAATTATTTATCACAGGGTATGTCTTAAGGTCTCCGACATTAAGATGGCTCGGCAGCTTGCATCAGATATCACGTCGAAAGGAGCGTCGCTGTACGACCTGCTTGGCAAGGAGGTGGACCTCAGGGTGAGAGGAGACTCGCGTGGCGTCTGTTCAGTGAAGGTTTTGTGGGGGCACCATCTCACGCAGACTCGCACCTTATTTGCAATCACATCTTTGTGAATACAGCATTCAAATACAGCATACACATCAAACTTACTTCTGGTCTCTGCATTCTTCTTGTTACCCGTCGGAGGGAACGAGCCTCACGCCCTCTACACGCTGTGCCACTTGTCACCGTCATTTGTCAAATGTCACACTGGGTTTAATCATCATGGGTGCAGCGACAAGTTTGATGTGTTCAGACCACCGACACCTTTGTATACATTCACCTTGAGCTGCATCAGCCACTATTTACATTTTGCGCCGGTGTTGTGTCGAGCTACACGCCTGTCATGTCGCATTTGTTTTGATAAGTTAGTTGAGGCCATCGGTCACTCTGCCTCAGCGTGCGACCAACGACTCTGGGGTCAGAGGCAGGATGATGTCTTTTCCCCACAATCGGTGACCTTATGTCTGTGATGGCCAAAATTGCAAAGTGTGTACAAAGCGTCACGCTCATGACCAGTATCAGGGCATTTTTTTTGAAATTCCAATATCGGGGCCCTTGTCATTTTCCTGTGGGTTTTAAGATTTGGTTTTCCTTTCACAATTTCCTCAGGAAAAGAGAACTGCTGCCATTGCACGACCTCTGGAGATCAACCAGACTGAGAAAGTGCTGAGAGCAGCCATCAAGGAAGTTTTGGTGTGTATCTCCCCATCGCAGGTTTCAGTCTGACTGCTGAATTCCTCCGTAACCTAAAAAATAAGAAGACCTCGGTGAATGGTGAGATGTTGCTCAGACTGCTGCTCGTTGTTTGTGTTCGTTATTAAGGACAACGTGGAAAAAACCAAAGAGATGCTGAGTAACGTCCAGTCTGACGAGACCAGTCTAGATGGCAAAATAGAAAAGAAGAAACAGGAGTTGGAGAGGAACAGGAAGAGGCTGCAGACGCTGCAGAGCGTGAGGTGTGTTTGCTCACGCAGACTGAGGCGCTTACATCGCAGGCATCCGGGGTTCAGTCAGAACAACAACAACAACAACAACCTCTCATTCCTCCTCCGTCAAATGTAGACCGGCATTTATGGATGAGTATGAGAAGATCGAGGAAGAGCTTCAGAAGCAGTACGACATTTACGTGGAAAAGTTCAGGATCCTGTCCTTCCAGGAGTCACAGCTGGAGGAGTATTACAGGCTAGAGCAAGAGAGGTTTGAGGTGTGTGTGTGTGAGAGCGTCTCACTGAGTCTTCCTATGTTTGATAAGAGCTCAGAGTCGTGTGCAGATGGCCGCCCTGTCTTCTCTTGGTGTCTGTATGATGTTCTGCTCCCCCACAGGAGGCTGAAAATGCCATGAGGATGTCTCAGAACAAACTGAGGGAGGAGGAGAAGGAGCTTATGAGGAATTCACGTGAGACAAATGCACATGTGGTATCACACCGTTGTGGCTGGTCTCACACTCGCTCATTGTGACAACCTCACTCTCTGCAGTGAAAGATGAAGACTCCGACATGGACGTCCCAGAGGAGGAAGGCTCGGATAGCGACATGGAAGAACTGCAGCCGTCAAAGCCGCGCTCCACCAGAAACGGCATCATGGCAGGTGCGCCAAGCTCCAGCAGGGAAGGGGCCTCGAGTCTCCGCATCATTCCCAGCCTGGCCTCAACGAATTGTCCCCTCATTCATGTGCTCCTGTTCTGACTCCAGGGAGAGGAGCGCGATTCATCGGGAGCATGCAGGCAGGCGACAGTGACGAGGTGAGTCACTGCGGCAGCGCTGCCACATTTCCAATATTCATCTAATCTAAGAAATTGATTGTGGAACGCCAGTTTGAATTGGATAATTCCCCGTCAGAGCCTCTGTTGAGATGTAACGGCCAGAGTGACGGTGAGCCCCGACCACTGCACAGACCTTGTCATCCATTATGTGATCTATAACACAATAATCACACTCATGGGTTACTCTGGAAGACTTCCATGTTAAAGCACTTCCTCTGGTTTCCCTGATGTTGAGCAGTTAAATGTGGTTCTCCTGGTTCTGGCGCTGGTCTCCTGAGCTACTCTTAGGTCCTTTCCGATCAAGCTCTTTGCACCGGATCGATCGATTCTTTCCTCCACTGCGTTTCTTGCTTTTCCATTCATGTCTTCTCACCGGCCTGTTTTACAAAGCTTTCACCAGCTGCTGCCAGAGGCTGGAACCTTCATTCCCACAGAGCCGACAGGCCACAGGTTCACACTTGTCCTCTCCTTAGACCTTTCCTCTCCATAGTGTTGAGGTCACGATGGGTGGCTATGTCCTTGTAATGAGAGGTCTGTCATCCACTGTTAAATCATCCCAGAGGGTTTCCAGTCCCTCTTTAGTTCCCGTCTGGTGGTGTGCTGAGGAGGTGTATTGGCTGTGTTTTCATGTGTAGCCAAGATGTGTCTGTCACTAGCTCCCAGTGGTGAGTAGACCTTCTCTCCCTGGTGGCCAAATGTTCTGCCACCTGCTGAACCTCTGTGTCATTTGTAGACGGACGGCAGTGAGATTGACGTGGATGAGGAAGATGAAGAGGAGGAGGAGGAGGAGGAGGATGGCGAGGAGGATGACAGCAAAGACGCAGAGGACGACAGTCTGGAGGGTCTCGTGTCCAGGGCTACTCGACCTTCCAGGAGAGGCATTAGACCCCCGCTGCTGGATGAGACCGATGATTTCTGATAGAGTACTATCATTATTGTTATTGTCGTTCTAATTATTATCATCACTATATTGCTATTATTAATGTATTTTTGCACTTTTCTGGAAACAAAATAAAATATTTAAGAGCTACTGATTTTCTTAAATTCCTCGTAGCACTAGAAAGTCACTTGTGTTACATGTGTACATTTTTGGTTCATCAGGCTAATATGTGCTTATTTCTGTAAACGCTTCATTGTACTTACACACACTCCACTTCACCCAAAGACAGGAAGGTTCTGAGGACACAGCCGGAATCTTAACGAGTCATATAAGTCAGTTTACCATTCTATTGGCAGTTAAAGGTCGCACCGATGGGCAAATAGATGAAAGGACACATTTGCTGTGTTAAATTCTGGCAGTAATAAGAGACATATCGGATGTCCCATGCGTTTTATTTGTCGCCCATAGTTTTGTTTTTTAACGTAAAAAGTCACTTTGGGCCGTCACCTTAAATGGGCTGGCTGCTGACGTCATCAGAGTGCGCCGCAGAGCCGAGGAGGTGGCGGCTGATGCCTCTGCTTAGCATCTCTGCCGTCCGCTGCTTGACACGCTTTACCTTCTCGCCGGTATGAATCTACCCGTATACATTTGACTTTTTAATTTTTTATTTCTCATATACCTGGTGGTAGAGTCAAATCATACCATGACACCGCTGGTGAACGGCCTATCGCGGATTGCCTGAAATAACTAGCCACAGCTAGCCAGCCATATAAACATTGAAATGTTAAATCGAAGTAGAAATCAGTTTGCTATATAGACTCTTAACAAGCTTGTCCTTGATTCTCGCTCAGTGTTTGACAACAGACAAGATACTCGGCAGGTCATCTATCTATTCGCAATGTGGAAATCATTCGTAGCAAATGTCAAATACACGTTAGCCTTGAACGTAGCAGCAGAGCTGAAAGTTTAATTTAGTGATTTTGCCTCGCGTCCTACTTATTTTTCTCTCAAAATGAGTCGTATTGACACATGATTCTTGGTTATATCTCCCTCCGGTGTGATGACGTTTTAATGACTGTTTTTCAGTCAGTGTTTTGTAACTTGGACGCATTAGTTATGAAATCAGAGGATAAGAATCAAATCAGATCAAAACTGTTGCCGTTCAACGTAATCTGAAACCCCACACCGACAATTGACCGTACATAGTTTTGCATCGCCAGTATTTTTCATAACAATCGTGGTTTTCTTGTCCGCCTATAGTTATGTTCTGTGCAGGTGTGTGTTTCTTTTTCATAATCAGCATGTGTATGTGTGAAGATTGACGTTTGGTATGATTTTAGTACAGTGCGTATGTTGTTCAAGTGAACAATTCAAGTTCTGGTCAAACTAACACCTCAGCAAATCAGTTTTATCCCATCCTTCCTCGTCAAAGTATCTGCGCGATTCCTCACCTCGGTCTCTTCCCCCGATTGACTCTCGTCCCCGTGTCCTCAGCCGACGAGCAACAGCAGCAATGCCAAAGAAGTTCGTGGGCGAGAACTCTAAGGCGGCCACAGCCCGAGCCCGCAAGGCAGAAGCCAAAGCCGAGGCTGACGCCCTGAGGAAGAAGGTGGAGGAGGACGCGCTGTGGGAGGAGACGGACAAACACGTGCTGAGGAAAGGCCAGAGGAAGGTCAGCGGCCCTGTGCCGTCTTCCCCTCTCACACTCTGGGAAAATGTTTAAGGTTCATTGTGTGTGTGTTCGTCGTCTCCAGCGGGAGAAATCGGTCCTCAGTCGCATCGATTGTAGATGATTAATGTTCCCGTCATACTGTACGAACATCCAGGTGATCCCGGTTTGTTACTTTTCAGGATGATAAGGAGAAGAGGAGGCTGGAGCTTCTGGAAAGAAAAAAGGAGAACCAGAGACTTCTGGAGGAGGAGAGTGCCAAGCTGAAGGGTAAATCCACCAAGGAGGCCGGACCAGGAGGCAAACTGACTCGCGCCCAGATAGAAGAGACTCTTCTGAATGAGCAGCAGAAGGAACAGGAGCAACAGAGAGGTGAAGGGCAGGTTAAGGGGGTTGGAGGTGGCATCCAGATCAAGATGTCTCCACCCAGAATAGAGATGACAGGCTGCTGTCTCAAACCAGATTTGTGCCTCCAACAGAGAAGAGTCATCTGGAGACTCCGCTGGAGGAGAACGTGAACAGGATGGTGCCTGAGGAGGGCACCTTGGAGGCCAGAACGGTCGAAGATGCCATCTCCATCCTGAGGTACGGAGCGTTCCCCCGGGTTCCTCGGCTTTGCTCGAGTAGCGTTGACGGTGACGGTGCCTCTGGTCTTCTCCCAGCGTGGAGGCGGCCGACGCGGAGCGGCACCCTGAGCGCAGGATGAAGGCCGCCTTCGCCGCCTACGAGGAGGCCGCCATGCCTCGTCTCAAGATCGAAAATCCCAACATGAGGCTGTCGCAGCTGAAGCAAATACTGAAGAAGGAGTGGGCCAAGTCCCCGGAGAACCCTCTGAACCAGCGCTTCACCAGCTACAACGCCAAGTGACGCACCCTCTGGCCCACGGGGCCGTCGGCCCGTGCAGAGCGGTGCAAACTCTCTGATTTGGCCGGAATATTAGATTGTTGCTGATGACAGGTTCAGCACGATCCAGTAACCATGTCCATCGGTGCCAGAAGACTCAGATCTGCCGTCTGCTGCATTTGAGTAAAACATGGAGACGCCGAGTTGGTGCACCTTCACGTTTGCTGATTGGTCTGTGCGCGTGGCCCCAAATGCTCTGGCTCCATTTCATCTGTTTCACCTGCACCATTATTTTCCAGCAATTATGGGGAGAGCAGATGTTCTGAGTAACTTATTAAAGTTTACAACTCCATGACCCACACGTCGTCTGGCTATTCTCCTCAGTCCCCACAACAGATTGTTGACTGCCCAGCTTAACAACTCGCATTTCTGATTTATTTCTTGTTCTGACAGAGCGCCGTCTCCTCAGCTGTTTACCCGACATGTCTGCTGTGTCTCTGCATGTCTGCTGTGTCTTTTTTTGCAGCAGGAGGAGGATGTTTAGTGTTTCGTCCTGGCCCGGTCGGCCCAAGCCCGCCCCTCTTGTCGCCTCCAGCAGGCCCTGTGGCCTTCAGCGTTGCCTACAGCGTGGCCTACAGCGTGGCCTTCACCGTGGCCTTCAGCGTGGCCTACAGTGTGGCCAGCGTGACCAGTGTAAGCCGACCCGCGTCCACCTCAGCAGTTTTTGAAACAAAGCTTGTTTTTGGAAATAAGACTGCAGCTCATGACGGGGCCAGCATGTAGCGTTGGTAGGAGACATTTCATTGGTCATAACTCAGGATTGGAAAAGGTAGAACCAGTCGTGGACAGACTTATTTTTCAGCCATTGGCAATGCTGCCGGTTGCCTCATACCGTAGGTCCTTCTAATCGCTAATTGGTGGAATATTGCGCTGCTCGGCGAGGGGCAGAGGCGCGGCTTCAAAGACATCAGGTCTGAAAACTGCGCTTTGGCGGCGGGCACATAGCTCGCAGTGCACACATTTGATGAGAGAGCACTTGATTTATTCCAGATGTAAAACAGCCCCTTTGTGGGCTTTGGGCTTGTGGCGGGTAGATAAGAGCGCCTGTGAAGGCCTTTGAGCCTCAATGCCTGATTCACCTGACCCTTTAATTTCCACTCGGCATTGAGAGTGAGCGATGATTCTTTCCTCTTTCCCCGGCAACCAATCGGGCCTCTCTCTATTTATAATCATGTCTTTCAGCCGGGTTGTGTGATGTCCTTTCTTTTTTTGTTTTTCTGCATCCTAACCTATTGCTGCGCCCCCCCCCCTCCGCCTGCCCGCCTTGGATTTGCATGTCTTTTACCCGGCAGCTGCCCCATCTTCTTTCTTGGTACTGCATTCTAATTCCTTTCAAAGGCGAGCATCTCCAAAGCTCCTCTCATAAAGTGGGAGGAGGGACGCCGGTCCGGCACAGGCACACACTGCTCCACGTCACACGCTTCACCAGATGAGAGCGTCTCACATCGGCAACACGCTCCAGCAAGTTTGGGGAAGTCAACCTCTGGAGGAAGAAGGTAAGGGAGACGGGCTTTGTCAGACTCGGTGGGTTGTTCATGTATTGAAATGAGGAGGAGAACTTTTGACAACAGAGTTTGATATTTGGTGAAGGCTGCACTGGTTTCCCTGAACAAAGCAAAGTAATGAAACACCTGAATGGTTTTGATATTTTGCACAATTCACAATTTTATTTGCTGTGGCCTTTTGTTTGCCTTTTCACAATCTGATTGATTCAATAATTATGACTTGAATCTTAAGTTAGATACTCTTATCCACAACTGACCAATGTATTTAACATGAGCACACCGCTCACGCAGTGTGTTTGATTAAGAATTTCAAAAGTTTTGAGAAGGATTTTTATCATCATTTGAAGACCAAACACAGAGGGATGAAGTCCGATTGCGGTTGCTCATCTCTTGAACTCCTGTGGATGTGTCCATGACATAACTTTCAATTGTCATACTTTCCCGATCTCCTGTTGTCACGTCCAGTGAAATAACAGGAGCAGGGGGCCGCGTCTGCTTTTGACGGAGTGCAAACAGGCTGCGGACGAGCTCGGGCGCTTTGCTCACGAATGTTCCGCGGACACATGCTGTTTGCTGTGCTCTCTCAAAGAAGAGCCATTCAAAGCTGTCAAGAACATTCCCAATAGTGAGCTGCAGAGCGGACGGGCTGGCACCGGGGACCACGGACGGATCCTGAGTCAGGACCACGGTGGCTAGAGCCAACTTGCATGCATGGGAGCAAGCACAAAACTAAGACAAATCATAGCGTAAGAAGCTAAGACATGTCCAAGTTGGTAGGTTGTCCGAAGACCTGTCGGGGCTGATATTTTCATGGAGGTGTCAAAAAGCGATGCCTCTGGAATCTTCTCCGGCCAGGCCAGGGTGGAATGTTCAACGGCCTTGTGGGGATGCTGTGTTTCCAGCCTTCCGCCTCTGCGTCACATATGTTGTTGTTGTGGTTGTTGACTCCACGCTGTTGTTGACTGGATCTCCAGGCCCGACGCGGTGGATCACCGCTGCAAGCCTGCAGAGCAGCTCTTGACCTAAACCTTCTCCACTATGAATACTTTTTCCACAGTCTAGATTTTGGCTTTTTCAAATGTAAACTGAATGAAACATCTGGGTGAGCTCTTGAAGTCCACGCATCTCCTGCCAGGGTCCTCTTCCCAACAGATGGCCCAAACATTGCAGCCGTGTTTCTTTTGCGTCTTCTGTGTCATAGGTGTCTCTGCGCTGAAGGTATGCGGCTGATTCTGGTCAAAACAACAAATGCAACACGACGTCTGGACTCCACGGGGGAGGTGTTCCATGATGGAGACCACTGCCCCTCCGAGGGTCCCTCACCTCCAACCAACAGCGCGCAGATGCCTGCCGATCGATACTCAGGAGCTCCTGCAGATGCTTTAGCGTCCATACAGGAGACGGCAGCGTGTCCTCAAGGGAGAGCCAACGGCAAAGGTCCTGAGGTGGCCTCGCTTCAAGTGTCACCAGTGAAGACCCGCAGAGTGACCGTATCACAGCTGAGCGACCAGGACTGGCTGCTGGTCTGTGACCAGTTTAGCGATGTTGGCGAATGTCCTTCATCAGCAGACAGGCCACGGACCTGCACGGGGAACCCAAACACCAGACACGGGTGCTCCTGTCTCGAAGCTAGCCAAAGTTCAGCCGCCACTGGCTTTCGGCAGTGCACCATTCAGGGCGGCCTGTCCAGTAAGTCCAACAGGAGGACGTCTTCTCCACAGGTCCAGCCGTCCCCTCAAGATGCCACGACGTGCCGCGGTCTCCCTCACCATCTGAAGCTGCAGGAGCTATCTCACCAACATCAGCGCAACCATTTCAAGCACAAGAACGGCAGCCAGCAAATTCCAGCTAATGTGTTCAACATTCCGCTGAACCCCGCCGAGCGCTGTAAGACCAACCAGACGACGTCCCACCCTCAGAGGGACCCCTTGCCTCCCGTCGACTCCGAAAATGACTGGAGGGAACTCTTTGTGGAGGAAGCAGTTTTAGTCCAGGAGAATGAGAGACAAGACGCACACTTGTTGCCAAGTGTCGATCAAACTTCCAAGTCCTCGGTCGATCCTTCAATAGCCCTCAAGTACCGTCACCTTGCCTATAGCCCCTTGACGAGTGCTTCGCAAGCGAAGAGATTATCGACCGGATCCTGCGGCAGGGGTGCTCACCCCTTCTCTGCCAACCGTTACAGTCCACTGGAGAACCAGGACCTTGTGGAGGACAGAGCAGGACAGCAGGTAAAGCAGTCGTCAGTAGGTGTCGCCGCACTAGCCGACGTCACTAGTTCCCAACGCCAACGCCACACGCGCAAACGGCAGCATTACCTGTGGAATGTTGACTTTTCAAAAAGTGGGATCTTTATTCTCTTGTCTAGACAAACCCTCAGAACAACACTGGATCCAAAGTCTCCCTCTCCAAGCACGCTTCACCTCCAGAGACCTGCGAAACAAGCAGGATAGTGAACGGGGACGCGGTCCCACCACCGACCAGCCACGGTACTCTCACATCCAGCTTCACGGATCTGGACTCGGGACCGGATACCCTTCAGCTCCTGCACAGCTCTGTCCTGGAGGATTCTGTATCCAAAACTATCAGAGAAGATTCCCGTAAAGCCAACAGCGACCACTTGGCCAGGGAGGAAGGCAGCGTACCGCAGAAGAAGACCAAAGACATCAGCTACAGGCTGGGTTTACGGAGAGCTCTGTTTGGGAAGCGCAAACAGCTGAGTGACTACGCCTTGGTCTGCGGTATGTTCGGCATCATCGTTATGGTGGTGGAGACGGAGCTGTCCAGGGGATTTTACAGCAAGGTAAGTCTCCATAAGTCCACTGCAACCATGGAATGCAGCAATAGTGATGGACAAGAAAGACTCCCAAACAACTGGAACATTTGGAAGGTGTGGATAAGGTCTTTGTGGATAAGGTCTTTGTTTGGAGATGGGAGAGGGTACTTCTGAGACTTGGATTGCCCGTCACTATTTAGCTGTTGTTTAAAAGAGAAAAGCGAGTTTGCTTGTTTCAAAATGTGTGTCTCCAAAATGTGCAGGAATCCATTTATTCATACACATTGAAAGGTCTCATCAGCCTGTCCACTGTCGTCCTGCTTGGACTCATTGTCATGTACCATGCAAGAGAAATCCAGGTATGCAAATCAACTCGGGGGCTCAGGTTATTCATCAAGGGGGCAAAATAATGCAAATACACGGTCACATACTGTATCTGTGTGAACTGTGATCTCAATCCTGAACACCTTTGACACCCTCATGTCCCCTGCTTAGCTCTTCATGGTGGACAACGGTGCGGATGACTGGCGGGTGGCCATGACCCCGGAGCGCGTCCTCCTGGTCACCTTGGAGCTGGCGGTCTGCGCCGTCCACCCCGTCCCCGGCCACTACGTCTTCACCTGGACCGTCCGCCTGGCCTACAGCTACACCGCCTCGGTGGCTCACGCCGACGTGGACATCATCCTGTCCGTCCCCATGTTCCTGCGGCTCTACCTGATCGGCCGGGTCATGCTGCTCCACAGCAAACTGTTCACGGACGCGTCCTCCCGCAGCATCGGGGCCCTCAACAAGATCAGCTTCGACACCCGATTCGTCATGAAGACTCTGATGACCATTTGTCCCGGCACCGTCCTCTTAGTTTTCAGCGTGTCCTGCTGGATCATTGCCGCGTGGACCGTGCGTGTGTGTGAGAGGTACAGAGATTTTCAAAGGCCGTCTTGCGTCCCGACGAGCCGTGTCGAAGGCCAGAGTGGCCGAATCCGGACCGAGCGGGCCCGGCCGAGCCTCTCCGCACCTTTGTGTCCGACCCCTCGGCCGATCCAGAGCTCGCAGCTGCGCCTTTGTGTTCCTGCAGGTATCACGATGCCCAAGAGGTGACGAGTACCTTCCTCGGGGCCATGTGGCTGATCTCCATCACTTTCCTGTCCATCGGCTACGGGGACATGGTGCCTCACACCTACTGTGGAAAGGGCGTCTGCTTGTTGACAGGGATCATGGTGAGTTTGGGAGCGGAACTGTAGGAGACGCGCTAGATTAGCTGGAAGGCCAGATACTGTATGTGTCTTTAGTTTTAGCATACAGTTCGTCCTTAAATGTAATAGAATAGAATGCCTTTATTGTCGTTGTGCTGCAATGAAGCGTGGCACTGAGGATGACCTTTGACCTTCACCTTAGGGCGCCGGCTGCACTGCTCTCGTTGTGGCCGTTGTCGCTCGAAAGTCGGAGCTCACGAGAGCAGAGAAACACGTCCACAACTTCATGATGGACACTCAGCTCTACAAAAAGGTCTCCCTCCACCCTGACGTACCCAAACTAAACATGGCCAATTTTTTTGTGCTCATCTCTGCCGCTACAACCAACCCCGACCATCACAAATTGAGGGTTTTTCCTTGGAATCCTGTCCTCAGATAAAAAACACTGCGGCCAACGTGCTGAGGGAGACGTGGCTCATCTATAAAAACACCAAACTGGTCAAGAGGGTGGACCATGCCAAAGTGCGCCACCATCAGCGCAAATTTCTGCAGGCTATCCATCAGTAGGTACAAACGCGTTACATCAGACACTCTTTAAAGAGAAAAATGACGTGGGTGGTGCCCATTATTTATGCGTGTAATGTATGTTGAATTCTCATGATATGCCTCGTGGTATTGATTGTTCTAATGTCAATCTGATTTCTATGCTTTTTGCACAGATTGCGCAGAGTCAAAATGGATCAAAGAAAATTAACCGACCAGGCAAACACAGTTGCAGATCTTGCAAAGGTTTGAGTCAAAGTTTATTCATTATGAAGTCAGCAAGAGTAGACACCAGAGTTTAAGATTCCAAGCAGCAGGTGAAATGTCATGTCCACACAACAGTGATTTTCACCCACCTGTGTTTGTACCCAGACTCAGAACGTGATGTACGATCTGGTGTTCGAGCTGCAGCACCGCAGCGAGGAGCTGGACAGGAGGTTTGTGTCGCTGGAGAAGAAGGTGGACTCCATGCTTGTGCAGATGCAGTCGCTGCCCGCTCTGCTCTCCGGAGCCATAGTGAAGCTGCAGACAGATTTCCTGGATGACTTTGCTTGTCACGTCCAGGTCTTGTCGTCCTCTTTGGGGATTGAGCGCTGCTCGGGGGCCCCCAAGCCGCTCTGTCCAGGCCCGGCTTCGCCACACACCTCCTGAGGCTCACGGCTATCATGTTGTTGGCCGGATTTGTTCATGCTGGACAGAGTGATTGTGATTTCTCTCTCATACTTTTCTGTCTTCATTCTCATCTCTTGTGCAAATTCCACATCGCACATCCTCCTCCTGTTTTCTCAGTCAATTCCAGCTTGTTTTATCACCGTTATTTGGTTTATTCTGTCCATGGACTGAGAGGTTCATCTTTTACTTAACAACACATAAGTGTCATCTGGTCTCGTGACAGTATCTACAGTAGTATAAAGAACATGGTTTAATGCAGTCAAACATGTGTCTGCTCTTTATTTACTAAGTTGTTCATTTTTTGCAACACCAGTTAGTCAAAAGTTTATTTTGTAACCTGTCCTGGATTCCAAAGTGTTTTATGTGTAGTGTGTACATATGAGGCAAGATGTCACAATGCTTTTCCTCTCTGAATTCAAATAGAATGTCCTCTATATGTGAATTTCAAGGACTCCATATGCGCATCCCTGTTTTAGAATGATACCCAAGTGTTGTTCTGAAATCTTGTTTCAGGTGCTCTAAATGTCATTATGGGAGGGATTCGATTTACAGCAAGGTCATTTCAAATCAAGACAAAAATGTCCACTTCAGGAATCAGAAATCATTTCTTGTCATTACAGCAATTTTATTGTGTAACGAAACTTCTTCTTTGTTTGGCATCCTCTCCTCCACAGGGAATCTCTCCAGATACCCAGCCAAACTGTCGCTCTGCTGGTTACAATGGGCCTGCGTGTTGGCATTTCCTGACCCTTAGAGGTCACTTGAAAAACCTTTGGTTGGCTGCAGGACATTTTATTGTATCTCGACGATTATGTACTCAAGCAGGCACGATCGACTCCAATCTTAGTGCATCACCCCTTCAGGTGAAAATGCGCTGATGAGCTTGTTTACCAGCAAGGCCACACCGTCAGGTTAGCGGGCGACAAGCAACTTCTCGCGAGATTTGCCAACGCGAGAAGGTCGTTTCGCGCGCTGACTGTAAGCTCCGGTCACAATTGTGATTGGCAGCCATTTTAACCAATCATATATTGCCAATGATCAGCGAGCAGCCAATAGGAATGGGGGACATTTTTCGGCAGGCGGGGAGTCAAAGTCTTGAAGAATAACTCATTGATCCGACTGTCCAACAAGGCGCAGAGTTGGAGCTGGAAACTCTCACAACAAGTTGTTTTGGGCGAATTGAGCGCGTAACTGCTCCAACGTACATTCCCTGTTTGCAATTGGAGGACTGAACAGGTACAGCACTTCTTTTCTCTAATTCCAACGACTTTTGCAGAGCCACTCTTTGATGTGTGCACTCCTGTGGGCTAGCTTAGCAGCTAACTTGGAGCGCGTCCTCGCCTCCTTTGTAGCTGCTTTATTGCTCACGGTCACCAAACGTGCCTGGATCATCCGCCTAAACAACTATTTGTTTCAAGTCTCGTGTCTGAAAGTGCTCTTTGGGCCGACTTTGTGAGATCGTGTGGGAATAAACATCATTTGGAGTGTAACGTGGTTTACTGTCAGCAGCAATAGGACTGAGTGAACTTATTTACGATTTGTCAGCTGGCACCGTTTGGTTCTCGGCTGAATTATTGAGGGACACGCAGTAACTTAAACTCCCTCCGTCACTTTCTTCATTTCCCGGTGAAACCTTTCTTCTCGCGTCGCCCGGCGCTCTGTTTTGGTATTTCCGCGTCGGTCCCACGCTCGTCGCGTAGTGTGGCTGAGATGAGTCCAACTCGCCCGGTTGGCGCCTCTTTTCGCCCGGAGTCACGCCGGGGTTCCGACGCTGGCACCCGGTTTGGTGTGAGGGCAGCCCGCGGTGCGAGGAGCCAGCTGGGAACTCAGCTGGAAGCCCCCGAGTGGGGCGAGCCGTCGGCGAGGCGCCACCGTCCACGGGAGCCTTTCCGCGGACGGAGGAGCGCGTTTTGTCTCGCCGCCGAAGTTTGTGAGCTCCGTGTTCGGGGAGCGCTGCCGGGTTTCCCCGTCGGAGAGGAGCGCCGATCGGCATTGTTTGCTGCTGGCGCCCGCTCCCTCCCTCGCGTCCGGACTTTGTTGCTTTTAAAAGAACGGGGCGTGGCCTGAGAGCCTTTTCCCGCACTGTATTCAAATCAGCCCGCTCCTCCTCCTCCTCCTCTTACTCGTCATCTGCCAGAGATGACAGCCCTCTGCACAAAGAGGCGCAAAACACCAACAGATGCTCCCGTTAACACATATTTCGCGCTGTTCGTGGAAGAGGCACATGTTGTATAGATGAATTTGCTGTTCACATTTGCTTGAGCACTGGCAGAGTCAGGTTCTCCGTCTGTTTATTTATGTTGAGGTGTTGAGATCCCATTTGCCCCTGGGTCGTTATTGATGGGGGTGAGGGCAATTCACTGGCATAACATTGCACCACGTGCCACTTGGTCGTTCTCTTCACATGGTGGTTCTTTCACAAGGACTGATTTTGGAATCTTGGGAATATATTTTCAGACAAAGCCCTGCCACCAGAGCAGTCTTACTATCCACATAAAGTATGACAGCCTCTCTTCAGACTTCGGTCTTCTCCACTACTCGGTCTGCAAAGATTTTTGTTTTTGCCCGTTGTGACTGCCAGCAATAGCACATTAATACATTAGAGCTTTACAGTGTTTTTTTAGATTCTCATGCTGCTCTAAATGCATGCACGACTTAGCAGAAATGTTTCTGACATGCAAATGTTCGACAGAGGGCAGCTGCAATGTGGATTCAAGTGCGGACAATGGATGGGAAGGAAACCCACCGGGTGGATTCCCTGTCCAAGCTCACCAAGGTGGATGAACTGCGTCTCAAAATTGTGGATCTCTTCAAAGTGGAGCCGGACAGACAAAGGCTGTTTTACCGTGGGAAGCAGGTACAAACCTCAACACCGAGCTGTGGAAACACGCCGCCATATGTAGGCAGAGAGGTTGCTTGTCGCTGGTATCTTCCATTTTGATACCTGAGGTGTTTTTTTGTGTCTGTGTGTCTGTTGTAGATGGAGGACGGCCACACCTTATTTGACTACAACGTGGGTCTAAACGATATAGTTCAGCTGCTGGTGCGGCAGCATTTGCCAGCTGAGATGGCCAAGCTCAAAGACAAAGAGGCGGAACTCTCGGACTCCGATTCGGGCTTTGGCTCGGCTCAGAGCGAGTCTGACAAGAACTCGACGCACGGGGAGGTGGAGGGGCAGACGGCCGGCACCTCGGCCCAGACCAACGCCCTGGAGCTCATCGACGTGGGATTTGGCCATTACAAGGTGGGGTGTGACCATCGTTGTGGGGTGCGACCATTGTCGGGAGCTCTTTGTTTGACAACTGTTGTTGTGTCGTGCAAATCAGATTGTTGGTCCTCAGCGCACGTGCCTTTTGTTTGAAGCAGTGGGGTTGCACTGATAGCAGGATTTGACACATTTGCCCGTTTGTTGTGCAGATTAACGAGTTTGTGGATGCCAGAGACCTGAACATGGGCGCCTGGTTTGAAGCACAGATTGTCAATGTAACAAGGACAACAAAGTCTGCAACAGATGAGAATGCAGCTGAGGAAACGCCCACACAGGAGATTCACTATCATGTGAAATATGAAGAGTGAGGACTATTTCATGTGTTTCTTTATTTTAGATCATCGTCATTATTGAACCCATTTGTACAACCTCCGTGTAACGTGCAATAACGGCTATCTTCGATATGCATACATGGTCAGATTCAGAGCTTTGTTTGTTTTAAGAACAACTGTGGGGAGCTGGAATGTTTGCCTGGAACTATTTTGGCGACTTTATACTTTTATGCTAAAATCGGCTCTCAAGGCAGTTTGCATGAGGACACGGGCAGCTCGGTGGTGTCAGCTGACATGTTTGTTAGAGACCCGGGCACCCCGAGATGAATGGTGTCGTTTAGAGCGGCTGCACCCTGGATCGGCGCTCACTATTCAAACCGGCTCGACTCTTGGCCACGATCCTTCCCGTCAGTTTGTAGGAAGCACCTGCAGCGGCGTGCGGCCTCTCTCCATGTGCTGAATACTGATTAGAGGTAACAATCCATTTTTGTAGCTACCCGGAGAACGGGGTGGTACAGCTGCTGGCCAAAGATGTTCGCCCGCGGGCCCGGACTGTTTACCAGTGGCACCAGCTGGAGCCGGGTATGATTGTCATGGTCAACTACAACCCCGACGAGCCCAAAGAACGAGGTTACTGGTATGACGCGGAGATCCAGAGAAAGAGGGAGACGCGAACTGTGCGTGAGATCTATGCAAAGATCATCCTTGGGTGAGGGTTGCCACTGATTAACTGATACGCACATTTGACATGTGAGCGCATCTCAAGGAAGATCTAATGTCTTTTTTATGATTATTATTAATATTGTTATTATTATTATTATTATTATTCCCTACAGTGATGCCGGCGACTCTCTGAATGACTGCAGGATCTCTTTTTTGACCGAAATCTACAAAATTGAAGAGCCTGGAACTCTGGATGAAGCTGCAGTCGGCAGTGACAGCCCGCTCAAAAGTATGTCCATTGTGGGGAGCGGGGCGCCATCTTCTTCCTGAGAGGGTGTGTGTTCTAAGGAAAGGTCTTCGTGCAGGATCCAACGGCCCCGAATGCAAACGCTGCAAAGACGACCCCGACAAGAACTGCCGCTGGTGTAACTGCCACGCCTGTGGCATCAAGCAGGATCCCGACAAGCAGCTCCTGTGCGACGAGTGTGACATGGCCTATCACATGT
The DNA here is from genome assembly GCA_900312935.1 of Carapus acus. Lineage (NCBI taxonomy): Eukaryota > Metazoa > Chordata > Actinopteri > Ophidiiformes > Carapidae > Carapus > Carapus acus. The sequence goes on from OMPJ01021322.1 coordinate 32,216, forward strand.
ACTGCCTTCACCCGCCGCTCACCGCCATCCCAGAGGACGAGGACTGGTCAGTACAATTACTGACACAGAAATCGCTCTGCAGTCTGATGGCGTGCGATATGGTGCAATCTGCAATATGTTCTGTGATATCTCCTATGGGTGATCTTGAGTGCATTTTCAAATGGTATGTCACTGTCGATGCAAAATGGTCGCTCCGTCGCCAAAGTCACAATTGCGCCTTTGGCTCAGACTTTCTCTTTGGAAAAGTAGGACTGCATTTCTTCAAAATGGTTAACTGCCAATTATTTGCTAGCAGCATTTTCCTTCCAAACAGCAAAGTCTTAGTCGTAAGTAATCGTGGACTTAATCGCGTCATGTGTGCCGTCCTGTTGGAGAATGCCGGAGCTGTGGGGATATCACGCCTGACCTCAGACCTCTCTGGTGCTCTCAGGTATTGTCCAGGTTGCCGGAATGATGCCAGTGAGGTGGTGCTGGCTGGAGAAAAGCTTAAGGAAAGCAAGAAGAAGTCAAAGATGGCGTCTGCCAGCTCCTCCAGCCAGAGGGATTGGGGCAAGGTAAGCAGACGGCAGCGTCTTCATAGGAGAAATCCCTTAACATTGTCGGTATAGTGAAGTATTTGAAGACTCCCGAGTCACTGCGCTGGTCATGTAAAACACAAGTTGCGTGTGTAAACGCTGACCTCTGCAGGGAATGGCTTGCGTTGGTCGAACCAAGCAGTGCACCATCGTCCCGTCCAACCATTACGGCCCCATCCCAGGAGTCCCCGTGGGCTCCATGTGGAAATACAGAGTGCAGGTGGGTCCGCTGCTCGGAACGGCGTTGGGTCCTTCACTCGCACAATCTTTGTCATGCTCTCGCAATTTTACGGCAACCGTAGACCTTATTTGCCACCTCTCTGTTCTGTTTCCATTTACAGGTCAGCGAATCGGGCGTGCACAGACCACACGTCGCTGGTATCCATGGCAGAAGCACCGATGGGGCCTACTCTCTGGTCCTTGCCGGAGGATACGAAGATGATGTGGTATGCAAAACGTTTAGCTGCACTATTGCACACACACAATCGCACCTCAGACTCGAGGTCAACATCTTTGCTTTTAAACGCATCATGTTGTGGGGTGAAGTGAACTTGAGGTTAAGTGTTTGTGAAACATGGTTAGAGTAAGTTAACAGTTGTTGGTTTCCAATGCAAACAAGTCTCAGTGAAAGCAGAATATTTAGTTTAGAGTTGTCATACATTCCACTGACTATTTTGTGCATCACGGTGCACGTCATCTGACTGTTGGTGCCGTTTTACTTTTATTCAGGACGATGGCAATGAGTTTACTTACACTGGCTCCGGAGGCCGAGATCTCTCTGGAAACAAGAGGACGGCCGAGCAGTCATGTGATCAGAAACTCACCAATATGAACAGGTAGGATTCCTCTCTTACTGGTTTTAGGTGGGAATGTACCTTCATTCTCTTCATTTGTTGCGAGTTATTTGGCTCACTATGCCGTTAATTTTGTACGTTAACCAACTTTGCTCCCGCCACAGGGCTCTGGCTCTCAACTGCAACGCTCCCGTCAGTGAGAAAAACGGAGCCGACGCCAAGAACTGGAAAGCAGGAAAACCAGTCAGGGTGATTCGAAGCTGCAAAGGCCGCAAGCACAGCAAATACTGTCCCGAAGATGGCAACAGATATGACGGGATCTATAAGGTATGAAATACCTCATCTTGCTTGGTTTGGGTTGGGATATTCTGCTTTTGCCCCTCAAAAGTATCAAATTAATTTTTTGCTTTCCAGGTGGCAAAGTACTGGCCGGAGAAAGGCAAATCGGGTTTCTTAGTGTGGCGCTACCTTCTGAAGCGGGATGACGATGAGCCAGCCCCTTGGACCAGAGATGGCAAGGAGCGGATCAAGAAGCTGGGTCTCATCATGCAGGTAGGGTCCGTGCTGAGCCTGGTCCGGTGGTGTCTCGGTGGTGTCTCGGTGGTGTCTCGGTGGTGTCTCGGTGGTGTCTCGGTGGTGTCTCGGTGGTGTCTCGGTGGTGTCTCGGTGGTGGGTGTGTGTGTGTCAAGAGCGAATCGGGCTTGAGATGTGACTGAAATTGTATACATTTTTATTTTTCCATTCTAGTATCCTGAAGGCTATTTGGAGGCTCAGGCAGCTAAGGAGAAGGAGAAGGAGAACAAGAGTGAGGAGGAGGAGGATGTCGAAGGGACACCTACAAAGGGAAAGCGAAAGAGGAAATCTCAGGGCAAAGGTAAGAGCCCAGACCTCTCCCCTCCTCTCCACATTTCAACATGCTTTTACTATCATCTATCAACATTGGTTTTTTGTTCTTACCATCCAGAATCAGCCAAGTCTTCACCAGCAAAAGCTACTCCGAAGAAGATGAAGGTCGAGGGTTACAAGCTCACCCAGGAGCAGAAAGGCCTCATCAAGAGCGACGAGTCAAACAAGAAGCTGTGGGATGAAGTCATGGAGTCGCTCTCACTTGGCCCGGTGAGGACACAGTTAAATGCGGGCGGGAAGGATGAAATGTCAAAGCGGGTGCCAAGGTCGCGCCCCTCGTGAATGGATGAAGGAATGACATTTCTCACATTCTGGTCTTGTTTCTGTAGAAATTCTTGAGCAAAGTTGAAGAGGTGTTTCTCTGCATCTGTTGCCAAGAGGTTGTGTACCAGCCAATCACCACAGAGTGCCAACACAATGTCTGCAGGGTAAGAGGTCTTCTCACCGCATTTCCTCTGATATATTGAGCAACATGTGAGGCACTCGGCAACTAGAGCCACGGCAAAATCAAACCTCGGTATAACTGAAGCTTATGTGCCAGCTGAGTGATTTGTATGCCAGCTCAGGCTTGTTTTGAACATTTTCTGCCATCAGAATGAACATTGAATGCATCCCTAATTTCCCCCTCTTCTTTTTAAAATCTCAGGAATGCCTCCAGCGGTCCTTTAAAGCAGAGGTGTACACCTGCCCGGCCTGCAGGCACGATCTGGGCAAAAACTACTCCATGAGTGTCAACAAATCCCTGCAAGCCATCTTAACTCAGTTTTTCCCCGGGTACAGCAGCGGGCGATGATCACTGTCTCGGCCTGCTCCACCCTCAGGACAACGTCATGAACTGTAAGGGGAATTTTCATTAGAGGCAATAAAAAAAAATCATTTTCTCTTAATATATTTTTATGGCTTTACATGCATTTTTTTGGTGGAGTTAAACATCAGCCGTTATTCATCTTTGAGCAGCCCGGTCACATTTGGAGTGAATTGAAAATTCATTTCATTGTCTACTCATCACATTTTTCTTCCTTAAAATCTTCAAGTCTTGCATCTTGGCAACCTTTTCTTCTGTTCCATTAACAAATGCACCGCTAATATCCTCTGTAACATAGAGTTAAAATCTCTAACCAAGTCCCTCAATGGTTAAACTTGATACCCCTGAATAACAGAAAATCCAATTTGGTCAATGCTGTTGTGCAACTTGCTGAAGAATGATGTTTTGCATTTGTTTGGTTGTGATTTAATCTGACCTGTTGCTAGGTCTAATTAGTACAGATGTTTGATTGCACCCATTCATACATTTTGAAAAAATTAGCTCGCATTGTTTAGATCACAGTGTGTTTCACAACGCTTCAGTTTAAAGTGTGTAGACACGCTCGCTGCTCCACTAACCCCCACTGAGATGCTGTAAATTGTATTTGAAATTTGAGACCTGGTGTAAAACCAGAGTGTCGTGCGGCCTTTTTTTTTTTTTTTCAAATAATTGTCTGCGAAGTAACGTGTCAACGCATTTGACATGATTTTTGTAATTTCCACTCGTATTCGCTGCAGATGATCCATATCATAATTTTAGAAGTTACAAGTACAGTACATTGTAAACCATTTGCTATGTTTTCATAGCATCTACGCGCTACATCTTTCCTATTGTTGCAAAAGTAAGGCTACTTTATTTTCTAGTTCAGATTTGGCTTTTTCCTGTATATGCCTTAACCCAGTTTTAAGAAAAGGGCACAAGATCTGTCGTCCAAAGAAAATGTTCTAACCGTAATGTAGGATCCCCCCCAACTCCCCTCCAACCCTGTCTTATCTAGCTTATACTTGACCCTGAAATATTTGATCATAGAAGCTTTGTACCTTTTTGCTAAAATTAAAAATATTCTTAAATTCCATAATCCATTTTTGCCTTTTTATTGGATTTCATTCTGTCAGAGGCTTGTCCCCTCCGACCACTTTGACGTTATTAACCTTGAAATGATGTGGAGAAATTATTAGACTAGAGGAAGAGAGGAAAACCCGTACTTTGTTTTTCATTTTGTGAACTGTTTTAAATTTCACCAGCAGTGTGACTGTCCATCAGAATACAGCACTTTGTTTATTTTGATGGACTAACATTGTAACAGTGAGGAGCCCAGGACTGGGATCTGAAAGCCCCTCCGTGCTGATTCGAATGCCAGTGGCTGCAGATGATAGTGATACCTCAAATATTTTCAAAGACTTGCATAGACTGGAAAATGTATATTTTCTTCAATTGTATATTTCTTTGCCTACTGTAGTTTGACATGTAGTTTAGTAATATTTGCACGCTTTGGGCAAAAGTTGTCGATGCATTTTCACTTTTATACATTAAAAACATAAAGAACTATGTCTCTATGGGGTCATTTATTTTCCGAAGAGGATGTTTGTTACGTTTGTCCTTACTCTTGACGATCGTCTGAGCTCTTTGAGCTATTTTTTTACTCTAAACTTATTTGGGCTGGAGGCAAACATTGAAATGAGAGGTGCTGTGGTTTTGATATGAGGTAGAATTCACATGTGTGGTTTTGAGAACTGCGAGCTCCTCATTAGAACTGGTGGCTCGAGATGCGTGTGGACTGGTTTTTCCCGTTTCTTCTCAGCTCATCATGTTGGATAGAAACTGACCAGCGTAACGAGATGAGGACGTGAATGACCCAGTCTTTGGTGATTGGCCGATACGGCCGTCAATCACTAAATTGAGCCAATCGCCTCGTGAAATCGATAAGCTTCACGTCACAAAGTCCCGGGGCGAATCACAACACGTCGCTTCTCAAATGGGCGTGAGGCCGACGAAGCCGCGTTAGCTAATGCTAGCACACAACCCACCCACCAAATATTATTTTTTTCTGAGACCGAAGCCCGGCAATTAACAGAAACTAAGGAGCACACCCGACTAAGCTGCAGCAGGTGAGCACTCTTCGGCTGCCTTCGCTCGTACCGGCCCGTCCCGGGCGCTTGGCGCTGGTAATGCGCCGCGGTGTTTTGTTTTTTTTCTCCCCTCCTCTGTGCAGACATGGAAGCAGCCTTCTCGCTTGCGGGGCTGCTCGCGTTAGCTGCCGCTCGTGACGGCACAGAGACGCGCCGCTTTGGGAGAAACATCTTCAAATTTGGCCTGGACTGTGACCGTCTTTAAGACGAAGCGATCGATGGCCGTTTTACGAGTTTGCCATCAAAGCCCCCAGCGCTCGGCTCCCCCAGGTCCTCATGTTGGACGCGTAGCTAACGCCGAGCCGAGGAAGCTGCGATGAGCCGTGAAACGGAGCATTGTGTCCGCGTCCAGGCCCGTGTCCGTCCCCGTCCACTCACACCCACACCCACGACTCTGCATTTTGTTGGATTCGAAATATATTCGTCTCAGCTGGAGATGTAGTTGTGTTGGCGGAGTGATCTCACCGAGTTAAAGGGTCCGTACTACTCCGTAGGCCTCTTTTTGTTGATGTGAAACAGCTGGGGGGTCGTTTGTCCTTCCGCGGGGTGACTCTGCTCCCAACACACCGAAGAAACGTTTCAGTTGAAACACACAAGAGTCCAAGTCGAATATGATGTGCGTGTGTGATGTGCTTTCTCGAATCCCCGCTATTACTACGAGCCATTCTTCATGAAAGTAACTCAATGATTACATGTAGAACAGTAAATAAGAGGCAGCGAATTTTGTGTTTGTGTGTGTAGATAGGTAGGTAGGTAGGTAGGTACTCACTTTATTGATTCATTAATCTAGTGGATGACGAAATATAAAGCCCCAGCAGCTCTAAAGATGTTACAGAACAACTGAAACAGAACTAACAACATACCCATACTAATATTCTACGCAATTTAATACATGTATATGGAACCTATCGAAATATTGGATGTATTTAATAGTAGAGATGTATCGCACTGAGGGAAATGATGTGTAGTAGTGATGTGTTGTGTCAGGACAGAGATGTATTGCACTGGGCATCAGCACGGAGGCCTGGGAAATGTGTATTGCGTGGTGGTGGTGGTGGTGTGTTTATTTTGTGTGAGACGGCGAGGACAGTGCTTTAAGATGTGTTGCCATGTATTGCACTG
>OMPJ01021325.1:0-14491 GCA_900312935.1 Carapus acus
TGGCGGCGGAGCAGGTGTAGAGGCCCTGGTGCTCCCAGAAGGTGTCCACCAGGATGAGCGTGGCCGTGTGGGAGCTTTCGTCAAAATGAAAGACCACGTTCTTCGTGGGCCGGATGGGCTGCTGGTTGTGGAACCAGCTGATCCCCGGCTTGGTTTCGCCCGAGACGCGGGCGTGAAAGCGGGCTACGCCCCCGTGCTGCACGACGCAGCTGCTGATTGGCTGGAGGAAGGTCGGCTTCGGGATCGTGGACGTTTTGCTGGCCACGCTCGGGCCGGCCGCGACTTTCTTCAGAGACGCTGAAAGGGAGCAGGATCCTTAAGGGACATCACAGGACAGCTCCTTCAAAACATCACCATCTGGAGAGGACTACAGTATGCTCCTCTGGAGGTTGTCCACTCACAGAGAACCTGCCAGGTTTGCCTGCTTTGACCCTTTTTAATTCAATTCAATTCATTTGTATGGTGCCAAACCATAACTGAAGTTATCTCAAGGCGCTTTCCAAGACTTTTGGGGTTCTGCTGCGACCACACATCCATCAAACAGGTTTTAATGTGAACTCACCATCCAAGGTGAGTGAAGCTGAGCAGGACACAGTTCCGGCGGCGTTGGACGCCACACAGGTGTAACGTCCTTCGTCCTCGGGATACACGGTGGAAATCTCCATCAGACAGTTGTCGTCAAACTGGGACGTGCGGAAAAACTGGGACTGTTTGACCTCCGTGTCTCTGTGGAACCAGCGGACCTTCACGTCTGCACTCAAAGGAGACGACCAGACAAAGACAAGATGGCCAATGAGCGCCGTGTCGCCCTGTGCCTAGGGGGCGCTGTGGGCTCCTGTCTGCGTTCATACCGTCTCCACGGATACGACACTGGAAACGGGCCGGTTGTCCCTCCCGGGCAGAGGTGTCCGCCATCGGGGACACGATGACTGGAGGTGCCATGACGGCGGCAGAGTCTGGAGAGACCACCTCAGACACTGGCACACGCACACGCACACACACAGACACACGCACGCACGCACACGCAAGCACGCACACGCAAGCACACGGCGTTGATGTTCAGGTAGAGGTGATACAAAGACATTTTCCATCTGTTGCTCCTGTTATGCCTTCCATTACTCTGGGAAACACCATTTTTGTTGAGTTTGGTCTGACAGCTGTTTCACTCTTTTTTAGGTGTGGAATCCAAAACCGATCTCTGTTTTTCTCTATCACGTTAAGTTTTTGAACTATAGTATCCGATAGTATTAGTCAGACAGCACTGACCTACTGGGAGGTGCGCGCACACCAAACATTCCTAACACACACACACACACACCTGCCCGCGGGGCTTCCGGCGCTGTTCTTACCCTCCACGTTGAGCGTGGCGGTGCTCTTGGCGGTGCCGTAGCCGTTCTTGGCCTCGCAGGTGTAGGTGGCGGCGTCTTCAGGGAAAACCTCGATGAGCAGCAGCGTGTGCTCGTCGCCGTCGTGGAGGAACTTACACTTGAACCCTGAAGCCAGCGTCTGGGAGTTCTTGTACCATTGGACCTGAGGCTGAGGCAGGCCGCTCACCTGCACTGAGAACCGAGCCGGTTTCCCGGCCTCCACCGACAGCGCCTCCATGTGGCGGAGGATCTGCGGCGGTTCCGGGACTGGAGGAGACGGAGATTAAAGATCAGGTGAGTGACCAACTTAACCAGGGAAACCTTCAGGGAACATCGCTGAGTTTGCAAACAGAACTCTCAGGGAATGCTCCGTGAGCTCAAACATGCAGGAACGTCTCAAGGAAACCTTCTGGGACACAAGAGAACCTTGACGTTCCCAAAGCTTTGCGCAAATGTCCAGCGCCAGTTAATTGAACTTGGGCTTTCTTTGGATAAATGGGAAATGATGCGAGAACGTTCCTAGAAGGCTTCCATGAGCATCCCCAGGGGAATTCTCATTAGATCCAAAATGTTCCCTTTGAGGAACCAAAGGAGAACATTCCAGAGACTGCTGGCCATGGTACTTTTCTGCTCTGTGGATCGGGCAGCTTTAACCTTCCGTCCAGTGGATTTCCTAACACCATTATTATCGACCGCTTCAATGTCACAAAGACATCGAGCCGCGTCTGTGGGCGAGCAGACGTTTGGCCGATCGAGCACGGCTGCTAACACCTACTCAGGTGAGAGAGGGGCGAGCGAGCCCCGTCCCCCGCGGTCTCTCTCGGAGGACTGGAAATCCAGTGAAGGGAAGGACACAATGCTCGACTTATTTTCTTTTCTTTTAGCTTTCTTTTAGCTTATTGGTTCGGTTTGAGCGCTAATATATAAACCACAGAATACAGAGTGTTCCAATGCTTGGATGTTTTATTCCAACAGATCCTGCATCTAAGAGTCCTTCAGTCGTAGTGTGGGAACACGTTCCCGCTGGACTCGGACTCACTGTTGACTCGGAGGTGTGCGGTGCTCCGGTTCTTGCCGGCGATGAAGGTGTACTCGCCGGCGTCACTCTTGAAGGTCTCAGAGATGGTGAGACGGTGCAGCTTTCGGATGGTCACGTAGCTGAATCGTTCCTCACGGGAGAACTGGATCTCAACCCCATTCTTGAGCCAACGACCCTCCACGTCGTCCTCGTTGACTTCATATTCCAACGTGGTCCTCTGCCGCTCCACCACCTGCGGCCAAAAGCATCCCGTTGGACCCAAAGAGGCAGAGACCTGTTCCCTGCAGGCTCCCGGGCAACAGCGCCATCACCGGGCCCAGCTTCCCGCTCTAGCTAGTATCTGTGTGTGCTACCGCTAAGGCTACGTGGTGCGTGTGGACACCGGCCGGGCGGACAGGCTCACCGTGACGTCTCTGCGGGCCGGCTCGGAGATGCGGATGTCGCGTCCCTCCACAATCAGCTGTGCCTTGGACACGCTCGACCCCGCCACCACCGAGTATTCGCCAGCGTCGGACACTCTGACGGTCTGGATCATCAGGCGGTGGACGAACTTCTCCGCCGTCACCAGGTACCTGCAACAGTGACTCAGCGTGTCAACGCATCTCTTCAGATCGCTCGGGTGACTCAGCATTTTCTTTGCAAACGACAGTGACTCAGCGTTCACCGAGCTGATTAAAGTGACTAAGCAATTACTCAGCTGATTAAAGTGACTCCGCATTTGCCGAGCTGACTAGAGACACTCTGCGCTCGGACAGTTTAGCGTGTAGTTAGCTAGCTCCCTGGTGGGCCCTCCTGTAGTACCTGGTGCCTCCACAAAGAGCCCCCTGAATAATATGTGCTGCGTAACATTTGCATGGAGCTGGATTTGAACAGGAAAATGATTATTAAAATTGAACCCATACAGGGTCAAAGTTCAATATCATGCGCTAGACACACAGCGAGAAACAATGGCAGACAAACCAAAGACTTACAATCTGTGTGTTTTGCTCATTTGCTCCTGTATGCTAACTGCACTACGCGAAGGCCCAGTGGGCCCTCGGTCAACCAGTGACCAAAGACTGCCATCAGAACTAATCCAACTGATGATGTTTCCACATTGCATCACTGAGAAGCAATAAACCAGGCCTTAGACAAAGTTAAGGCCTTAGCCAAAGTTAAGACCACAGTTAAGGCCTGGCGCATCGGGAGAATGCAGCCCAGCCCTCACCACTAGAGGGCGCCATGTCCATGCTCGCTGACTGCTTGACCATTGACAGATGTGAGGCTTCACAACTTAAGCCCCACACCCCACCCCTCCAGCACATGCAGTCACGGCTGGGTTCCAGTCAGCGCAGAACAATCTGGAGCTCTGAAAGTCCCCAAAGACTCTGAGCCGTCCGCCAGAAGTTGGCAGGAGGACGTAGGAGATGTGACGGAGCTCCACGGGAGACCTGAGTCCTCCATCCCAACGTCCAGGCCAGAGACAAACCAGCCAGCACCGATGTCACCCAGAGACTCCACAGACTGATGCAGGAACTTGCACCAGAGAACTGGCACTCAGGAGGCCGAGGACCTGTGGGGTCTGCTCGGCCATCCTCATCCGCCATCTTTCCCGTTGACGACTAGAAACGGCCTCGCTGCTACAGGAGGCTCTCCAGAGGTGGAGAACCACCTAGCTTCAGACGCACGGCTCAACTTCCAGCGCTGCACTGTGGAGAGCATCCCTGAGGGGGCTGATACAATGTCAGGCTGGCTGGTTCTGCTGACTTGGCTAGTTAGCGGGCCTACCTGTCCCCAGAAGTGTCCAGCTCCTGCCCGTCCTTCATCCACATCACCTGGACGTTGGGCTCGGAGACCTCGCACTCAAAGGTGGCCTTCTTCTTCTCCGTGATCTTTATGTCTCTGATCTTCTTGGTGAATTCAATCACTCGAGCTGAAGAAAATATCAAACTGGTCAGTTCCTCATCCGCTGCGTCTTCAAAGGAGGTCGAGCCGGATCCCGATTACTTACCCTCCACGGACAGGTTTGCCGAGGTGGCCGATGATCCAGCCACAAATTTGTACTCGCCGCCGTCTCCGAAATGAACGTTCCTGATGGTGAGCGAGTGCGTGAGCTGCCGGCTTCGGACCTGACATCTGTCCGAGGACTTGACCTCCACGCCGTTCTTCAGCCACTTGTAGGTGACGCCCTCGTAGTTGACGGTGACCTCGAAGGTGATGGTGTCTCTCTCACGAGCGTTCAGGTCCTTCAGCATGGTTGAGATGAGGACCGCTGAGGACACACACACACACACACCAAACCATTAACTCAGGTCCAGAGACGGAGCCTCAGCAGAGGCGAACAGCTGACGTTAGCGTGCTGGTGGAGCAGCTTCTGTCGCGCCACGACCCCCAAGCGCATAAAGCGCGTGATGGCCGGCAGTCTGCGGGCAAGTCAGGCCGACGCAGGACGAGGACTCACGGCTGACGGTGAGTGTGGCGGACACACGGTCGTTCCCGCAGACAAAGGTGTACTCGGCCGAGTCGTCCCTGCTGGTGTTCATGATCTTCAGTTGGTGCACTTTGCCCTGCACCACGATCCGGAACTTTTCGCTCATCTCGATCTCCACGCCGTTTTTCAGCCATGTGGACGGCACGTTGAAGTGAGAGACTTCGCACTCGAAGGTTGCGACCTGAGTCTCCGGGACCTGCACGCTCTTCAGGGACCGCGTGACGCGCAAAGCTGCGGGAGAAACATGGTTTAGCTGTGCAGCAGGACCGCTGGAGGCCTGGGCGTGAGGTGGACACTCACCCTCCACGTTCAGCATGGCGCCGCATTGCAGGTGTCCCACCGTCACGCTGTACTCGCCGCTGTCGCTCACGTCGACATTTTGCAGGATGAGGCGGTGAGCTTTGCGCTCTGTCACGATCTTACACCTGGCGCTGTTCTTAAGCTCCACCCCCCTGAACATCCAGCGGACCGGGATGTTGTCGTGCGACAGGCTGAGCTCGAAGCAGGCGGTGCCGTCCACCAGAGACGTCACGTCCTTGATCTTCTTGACGATCTTTATGGCTGCGGGGAGTGAGCGGACGTTGAGGCAACGAGGATGACGAGAACCGGTGAGGACGGACACGCGTGCAGGCACGTGGACACACTCACTCTCTACGTTGAGTCTGGCGTTGGCCGACAGTTTGCCGAGTTTGAAGGAGTACACGGTTTCGTCCAAGGTGTTGCAGTCCTTCACCCTCAGCGTGTGCACGGCACCCTCCGCTCCGATCACGTACTTCTCGCTGTTCTGCAGGTCCACGCCGTTCCGGATCCACTGGACCCCTTTGGCTTCAGGGTGCGTGAGCTCCACGGAGAAGACCGCCTCCTGGGTCTCTGTGACCGTCTGGTTCCTGAGGGTCTTCTTTATCTTAACCGCTGTGGAACCACAAACACTCGTCAAAGTCTTCGTCTTCCTGCAGCGATGGGCCGAATCCACATCATCAAATATTCTGCATGTACTGTGAAGTGATGTGCTCTCAAAAAACAAACTACCACGGCCGAGCTACCGTCCGACCCTTTGCTCATACAACCTGAAGGACTTTCCAAACAGATCTCCACAGAGGCTTTGGAACATACCTTCCACGGTGAGGTTGGCCACAGTCTTGGAGTTTGCCACCTGGTAGGCGTACTCGCCCACGTCCTGTGGTCTGGTGATGACGATGACCAGCCTGCGGATGGCGCCCTTGGTCTCGCTGATCACGTTGTCGCTGAAGTCCAGCTGCTGTCCGTTCTTCAGCCAGCGGCCCTCGGCACCGGCGTTGGCCACCTCGCACTCCAGCTCGGCGGTCTGAGACTCGGCCACCATCACATCCTGCAGAGGGCGCGTGATGGCGCCACCTGCAGGGTGTGTGAAGAGCAGTTGAGAGGCGGCACCCCAACGTTTTTCTAGCACCGTCCCAATGGATCGCTGGATGGATGTCAGCTGGCTCCAGCGCACCAGAGATCAACTTATGTTGTACTCTGCGGCCTAGACAAACACCAGCTCATCTCACATCACACGCTGGTTGGCAGGAGCTAGCCCGTACCCTTCTTAGCAATAGCATGGAGCGCTGTGACTTTAGAATATGGCCCCCTGCGGTTGGATTCGATCGTCCTCATATTCACCGTTCCTGCATCTCAGAACAAAACCTCTACTTGTCCATGAGCTTGCCCCAAATGAAGTCAGACATTACCAGCAGGACAATCACAAAAACACAGAGTGGTGCTTCCAGCTGACTCGCTCAGTAAAGTGGTGCTGGCCTTTGGTTGGGCTGGGGTTCTGGCCCACATTTAAGCTAGCACGATGCTAATGGTATTAGTTGCTAGCACACCTGAGACTGTGAGCTTGGCACGGGATGTCTTCTCTCCGGCATGGAACACGTATTGCCCCTCCTCGTCTTTCATGGCGTCCATGATGGTGAGTGAATACGCTTTGCCCTTGGAGGCCATCTTGTGTTTGGGGCCTGGTTTGAGCTGCTGGTTTCTGAAGGTCCAGACTGGGTCAATATCGGGGTGGGAGACCTCCACTTGGAAGAGGATGTTCTGCGACTCTGAGCAGACTTTGTCCTCCATGTGCTTCATAATGTGGACCTCTGCATCACAAACGGAAGCATTGTTCACGTGAAACCATTTCACATCATTTCATCACGAAATGACGAAAACAATTTGCATTTTGAGCTGATGGCAACTTAAGGATGAAATTGTTACAATTTATGTCCTAAAATAATGTCTTCCTGACAGACGTCTGGCGTCTGTTCTCTCGGTGGGATCTTACCTTCCACGCTGAGCCTGCAGCTGGTCTCGGCCTTGCCGACCACCAGCCTGTAGCGGCCCTGGTCGGAGGCGTAGGTGCGGTTGAACACCAGCCGCTGCTTCGTCCCCTTGGAGACGACCTGGACTCTGTCGTCAGGAGTCAGGAGATTGTCATCGTGGAACCATTTGACCGAGCCGATGTCCTGAGCCGAGATCTTCGCCTCCAGCACGGTTTTGGTGCCTTCAACACTGGAGACGTCCTTCAGGGGGATCACAATGTCGATAGCTGCAACAGAGAAAGGTTGAGGATGAGGTGGTTGTGAGGGTGATTAAAAGAAGGTGTCGGAAAAGGCCACTTGGAGGTCAGTGGCTTCTCACTCTGAACGCTGAGTTTGCCGGTGGTGGAGATGCTGTGTGCAGGGACGGTAAAGGAGTAAGACCCTGCGTCCTCCCTGCTGACGTTCTCCACCAGCAGCTTGTGGATTTGTTTGTCAATGACCATGTGGATTCGCTCAGACGCCATGACGGCTTGGCCGTTCTTCATCCAGGTTCCTTCTACGTTCTCCTGCGAAAAGCGAACCTCCAGCTGCCCGATGTCGCCCTCGCAGACGGTCAGGTCGCTCAGAGGCTGCATGAGGGTCACAGGTCGCACTGGCAGAGGAGGGAAGAACATTAGATGCAGGAGACCAAACCAGGTTCTGCTCACATGGTAAGTGGAACCACTTTTAGTCCTCATGTTAAGTTTCCAGAGAGCAAACAAGCTGACTTGCAAAGAATAATCAAAGTACTTACATTTCATCCTCAGGGTGGCACTGCTCCTCAGGGGTCCGCAGACGAAGGTGTACTTGCCCTGGTCCTCCTTCCTGACGTCCCTCACAGACAAGGTGTGGCGTCCTCGGCGGGACGACATCACGTGCTTACCGCTGGGGCTCAGTTCCTTCTCTCCAAAGTACCACGACCCCTCGGCGTCCTCACGGGACAACTCCACCTCAAACTCTGCGTTGAAGGTCTCAGGAACCTCCATGTTCTCCAGGTGTTTGGTCAACTCCAGAGCCGAGCCTAGAACACAATCGCCCAGGACAGTTGAAACACTGAATAATTTTTCCTTCACTCCTTTTCACGCCTGATGTGGCTGTTTGTGTTCAGTTTAAATAAATTGCATTTGGAGGTTGTTGGGGATTGTTGGATACCAATGTGGTCTCTGCAAGGTTCTCTTGTGAGATTTAAATATTGTTGGAAATTCGGTGGGACACTACCAGCGGGTGGCTCGAGCACCGCCTAATGACGATGAACGTGGGACACCGGACGATTGGGGGAAGGGAGCGGAGGGTTGAGGGGGGGCGAGCGCACCTCCCCATCTCTACTAGAAACAGGCACAAAGTTCACCGACCTTCTACGTGCAGCCTGGCGCTGGTATGGATGCCGTCGTCCTCTGTGAGCACGCAGGTGTACTCGGCGTCGTCCCTCATCTCCACCACGAGCACCGACAGGAAGTGGACCTTACGGTCCGAGTGCATCCTGTATTTATCTCCGGAGAAGATCTCCACGCCGCTCTTCAGCCATCGGACCTTCACAAATGGCTCGTTGGTCTCGCACTCAAAGGTCACGATGGTGTCCTTCTCATTGGCCGTGGCGTCCTCCAGCCTCTGGGTGAAGGTCACCGCTGCCTTGGCTGAAATGAGACAGAGGACACAGCGTCCAATATGACTCCCAGGCCGCACTGGGACACAGCAGCTGAGTGTCATTGGCTCTGGATGTGTCCCTCAATGAGAAGATCACTGCAGCAAGTCTACTGCAGATTTTGCAGAGGAATAGCGTAACCACTCTTATTTGCATCCAAGAGAATGTTGGTAGCATCAAACATCAGCTGTCTGATGGAACGCCCACGGCCAAAGTTGCAGCGTGTTCAAATCTCGGGAGTTATGACTGTGAGTAACATGGGACCAAGGGCCACCCCACACTACGCCCGTCTCCCTTGGGTGCAGGTCTTACCTTGGATGAGGAGGAAAGCGTGGCTGGACGACTCCCCGGCCACGTTCACGGCTTTGACCATTATGCTGGCCGAGTCCTCGGCCGTGACGTCCTTGATGACCAGCTCACACACGTGATCCTCGGGCCAAAACCAGTAGATGCGGTCAGACTTCTCCAACTGGATTCCATTCTTGAACCACAGGCACTCCGGCTCAGGTTTGCCAACGACGCGGATGTGAAAACGAACCTCCTCCATTGGAGTGACGGTCTTGCTCTGTAGTTTCTCCAGTATGTGGGGAGCCTCCATGCTGGGGGACAGCTGGATCCTGTCGGGTTTGAAGGTGGGGATCGTCACTTTGCCCTGCTCTTCCATCCTCCTCCTCTCCTCTTCCTCTTTCTCCTTCATGTGATGAAGCAGATCGTCCTTAGTCTTCTTCAGCAGGTCCTCGTAGGAGTCGTCCCTTTTGCGGGACTTGAGTTCCACAGCTGAGATGGATTCGTAGAAACCCTCCTCGGTCCGGCGTTTGAACTTGCTCTTTAGCTCCTCGGACTCCTCTGAGGATTTCTCATGAACGATCCTCTGAGTCTTCCTCAATTTCACCACTTCCCGATCCTGAGAGGCATCTCCAGGTCGATCCACTTTCACGATATCAAATCCGACTTTCCCCGACTCCTGTATCGCCTCTTGGGCTTTTTGCTCTGGAGCGCGGCGCAGGACGGACCTGAAGTCTTCCCTCTGCTGGATCTCCAGCTTCACTGTGTGCTCAATGGTACCCAGAGGATTATCTGCCACCAAACGAACTTCTCCTGCATCATAGGACTTGATATCCACCACCTCCAAGTAGTAGATGCCGTCATATCTGAGTCTGTACCTCTTGCTTTTGCGGATCAGCTGACCGTTGAGGTACCAGTTGACCTTGGGCAGCGGGTAACCGGTCACTCTGCAGCGGAACCGAGCAATTTCTCCTTCCAGCACTCGCACGGGCTCAGGAAGAAGGACGATTTCTGGTTTGGTCTTCTCAGTTTCGTCGTCCATGCTGACCCCCGAGGGTCCTCCTTCGTAGGCCATCCGTTCCATCTCGTCCATCCTCTGTATCCCTTTCCTGCCATCGGGGAGCTGCGACTCCTCCACGAGCCCCTTCTCGTCCTTGACGATGAGCGTGGCGGAGGTCTGGTCGACTCCGTACTTGTTGGTGGCTCTGCAGGTGATGACGCCGCTGTCTCTGGCGTACGCCACCTCGTAGTCCAGGCTGCAGTAGCCAAACTCATTCACCATGCGCAGCCGGTTCGCGGCGGCTAGCGGTTTGCTGTCGTGCAGCCACTCCACCACCATGGTGGGGTCGCCGATGGGGGTCAGCCTGCAATCAAAGTGGGCGGGGCCAAAGCGCTTCATCCGGACCGAGGTCAGCTTCTTCTTGAAGGAAGGTTTCTGCTGGGTCTCTCTGTCGTAGAGGTCGCCCTCCTCCCACTGCTCCTGGCCGTAGCGCAGGTGCAGAGGTTCCACCTCTGGAGGAGCGATCTCCTTGGCTTTGTAGGTTCCTCTGGGGATGATCAGCTTCCGCTCTGCCTGAGGGGCGGCGAAGTCCACCTCCACGTTGACTCTGCAGCGTGTGGTGTCCCTGCCGGCCTTGTTGATGGCGGTGGCCGTGTACCAGGCGCTGTCCGAGCCTGAAGCCGAGGGGATCTGGAACTTGGCCTCTCCTTTGGTACCTTCGATCCTAAGAAATAGCATGTACGACACAGGATTTGCAGGACTTCCAAAGTTTATTTGGGGACTTCAACAAATCGTTATCAGATTAACGATTTCCACTGGATTTGAATTGTTCTCCAATGTGCTCTCGTGCCACATACCAGACATTCAGCGAGCAAATGAACATGCACGCTAAAAATCTGATTGTTTGTCACTTTCTGTCAGAGTTCTCTGATTTTTGGAATGACTCTGATGCGGCACCCTATGAGAGATAACGACAGTTTTCCCACCACAGGACATGATAATGCGTAAAAAACTAAACTGGCATACAAGGAGTGGATGTAATGTGCCAAATGAGATTTTTGCAATTCACTGTTTTCTCTCATATTGTGAGTTTCTGTGCTCATGTGAACAGACTCCTCGTGGAGACGTGACTGCTTACAGGCGCATAACTTGCTGCCGGTGTTGTTCTGTGATGGATGCATCCATACCTGATATGTGGGTGTTTCTGTGGGGTGATGATGTCGCTGTTTTTCAGCCAGACTATGTCTGGATTTGGATTTCCAATGGCGCGGACGGCCAGTTCCACCAGAGTTCCCTGCTTCACTGTGATGTTTTTCAGTTTCTCCACAAACTGAGGCCGAGCCACACTTTCTCTTGCTGTGGACACACACAAAACATTATGAACTTGCGCTGCAACAAGTTCGACAACCTTTCGAAGAGAGCCCAACAGCCCGAAGAGCAAAGAAAACTCTTGAGAACCACCGCTCGGCAGAGACCACAGCGTCTGAGGGAACTCTGTGTAAAAGCCTTGATGAAGCGGGCTCAAATCGACCTTCCGTCTTTATCTTACCGTCGACGCTGAGCGTCACGGACACAGACGTTCTGCCAGCTCGGTTCTGAGCCACCACGGTCCATTCTCCGGAGTCCTTGGGCATGGCGGGGACGATGATCAGAGACTGGGTTCCGTCTTCTTTGATCACAATCTTGTGGGTGTAGTCATTCACGGCTTGTTGCCCTGAGAAACCAGCCAAAGTCTCAGAGTGTGAAGCCTGGCAGACGTGCGTGGACAGAGCGTGGAGTCTGGACTCACCGTTGTGGAACCAATAGGTATCGGGCATCGGCCGGCCCACCACCTTCAGGTCAAATCTCGCCGTTTGGCCCTCGGTGCACTTGATGGACGAAGGCTTCATGACGAAAACAGGTTTGTAGAGCCGCTCCAGCTGAGACTCGTCTGTGTCGTCCAACCGTCGGGCTGGCGAGCGGCCGGGCGAACGGCTGCTGGAGCGGCCGGGCGAGCGACTCAGAGAACGTGGAGACGTGGAGCTGAGGAGAGAGGCCGGTCACGGTGAGTATCCCTGAGCCCGGAGGGCGAGGACAGAGCAGCGCTTGGAGGCCGGGCAGACCTGATCCTGTGGGCCGCGGGCTGCGGCGTGTGCCTCTGGGGCGTGATGGTTCCGGACGGTTCCACGTAGAGCTTCCCCGAGCTGACGGCGTTTCCTTTGAGGTTGCTGGCGAAGGCGGTGTAGACTCCCTCGTCCTCGGGCTGGACCACAGCCAGGCGCAGGCTGGCGCGGCCGTCCTGGAGCACCTCCATCTGGAATCGACCTCCGGTCCAGATCCGCTGGCCGTCTTTGTACCAGGCGATCTGAGAGCAGCAGGAACCTTCAGAGCCAGACTCTGCAGACGCTGTGTGTCCTGCTCCAGACCTCATACCTTTGGCAGAGGCACTCCCGACACTTTGCAGTGGAAGGTGACGCCCATTCCCTCCACGATCCGATAGTTTTTGACAGGGGTAGCGAAGGAAGGCTGAACGGCTTCTTCCTCGGCCACGGTCACCATCACCTCCTTGTCCTCTGTCACCAGCTCACTGTAGGTGATCCTCATGATCTGCAGCTCGATTTCCTGGATGATTCGTTCCTCGAAGGCTGAAATCAAGAACTCCTGGGGGAAAGTTTTTTGCGTTTAGTGTGGGGCGGCCCGAGGTGCAGAAAGCAGCACTGAAGGTCATTTTGCTGGTGGAGCACCTTCTCGGAGACGAAGGTCACGGGGGTTGTCACCCTCCTCTGCTCTTGCTCGTACTGAGTCACCACCACAACGGGCTCCTGGGTCACCGTGGTGCTGGTCTCCGCTTTGAATGTCACGTCCTGTTGCTTCATGTAGCTTTCATATTGCTCTGCAAAGGGTCAGACGGGTTTGGTCACACACAGGATCCTTCGTCCACCAGGACACGTCAACAAAACTGCCACCTCCAGCAGCCGCAGCCAAGGCTGAGACGGTGCTGTGGTCTCTACGGAGGAGGAGGAGCTACTCTACCAAAAACTGGCAACAGTCAAGTTTGATCCCTAAAACTGTCAAAATTTCAAATCAGGTCAAACGTCAGGACCACACGAGGTTTGTGTATCGGGCACCTCTAGGAGGTGCACGAGGAGGTGCAGTACGTGCACCTCCTCCAACAACATGCTGAGAACCAAAAAGTTTCACAGAGCTGTGAGACAGGAGCAGGTACCTTCTTCAAGGAGCCCCACAGAGGCAGAGGCCTCTCCGTGTGGGTTCTTGGCAAAAATGGCATATTCTCCAGAGTCATCGGCAAAAGTCATGGAGATCTCCAGCTGGCACTCTCCACTGTCCTTGTTGTAGGCCACTTTGTATCTGAACATCCAAAACACACACACACACAGACACACCGTGGCCATTAGGTTAGCTAGTGAGCTGCAGCAGGAGCTTCGTCAGACCCCCAGCCGTGGCTGTGCAGCACCTGTAGCCTGTGGTGAGCGGGACGCCGTTCTTCTTCCACATGATGTGTGGTTTGGGGTTCCCTCCAATCTGACAAGAGAACACCACACTTCCTCCCTCCACCAGCTTCTGCACACCAGGCTTCCTGATGAAGAACGGGGCCACGCCGTCTCCAGCGCTCACTGCTGCCACCGACGCCTCCTTCGTCTCCACAGCAACACTGCGAGAAATAAGAACGTTAGGAGATGGAGAACCTGGACGTGGCTTTATGTGTAACGGGTGTGTGCCTAACGTTGGACTCACCTGGTCTCTGAAGTTTCTTCTGTGGTCTCCACCTCCTCAGACACTGCAAAGACACAAAGGTGAGTGTCCAGCGGTGAGTGTGTTTGTGTGTGTGTGTGTGTGTGTGTGTGTGTGTGTGTGTGGTCTCTGCCGCGGGTGGGACTCTGACCTTTGACCAGCAGGTAGCAGCTGGTGCTGACCGTGCCGGCCTCGTTGGTGGCGGTGCAGGTGAAGCGGCCGCTGTCCTCAGCGAAGGCCTCGCGGATGGCCATGCGGGCGAGGCCGCCCTGGTAGGTGATGTGGAAGTCGATGGAGCTCTCGATCTTGTAGTCCTCCCGGAACCACATGATCACAGGGGCCGGCTGGCCGGCGATGGAGCACTCCAGAGTCACGGCGTCGCCCTCGGTCACCGTCAGGTTTTTCAAGCCCTGGAGGAACGGACGGCAGACGTGAAGGTGAAGGCGACGGGGTGGTCGTGGTTAGGGTTAGGTTAGGGTTACGGTTAGGGCGCCCAGAGGGCGGAACCCAATGTGACTCACGGCCATCAAGGTCGGAGGAACCACGGGATCCTGCGCTGGCGTGGGCACCGCAGCCTCCTGAGGAGCAGCAGAGGGTGTCAGACAAGAGATATTCATACAACCAGGCAGGGTCGGTGAGGATGAGGGGGG